>RDPX01000035.1:463402-513214 GCA_003991215.1 Morbakka virulenta
AATCGAGTGAAGTCTTTTTGAATTTTCGTGTCTATTGACAAGTTGGAGCATCCAATCGTCTGTTAAATCAAGATATTTTGCAAGGCCAATGGTGGATGTCTTGTAAGAAAGTTCTAACTGGATCATTCCGCTGCCTCCTTTATTTCTTGGGAGGTACAAACGATCAACGTCTGACTTGGGGTGATGCATTCTGTTACATGTTAGTTGCTTTCTTATCTTTGTATCTAGCTTTTGAAGATCACTCAGATTCCAATTAATGATATTAAAACTATAGCTAACAACCGGCACTGCAACAGAATTTATAGCTGTTATTTTATTTTTGGAATTCAATTCAGTTTTCATAATAGATCTTAGTCGTCTAATACATTCCTTCCTAATCTTCTCTTTCATTTTCGAATGTTGTATGCCGTCTCCTTCATTTATACCTAAGTATTTATAGATTCCCTCTTGTTCTAGTTCTTTTATCATAGTACCTTCATCTAAACCAATATTTTGAGTCTTATCCAGTTTCCCTCTCTTAAAAGTGGCTTTTGCACACTTATCGAGACCAAACTCCATTCCTATATCATCACTGAATTCTTTAACCGTTTTTAAGAGTCCTTCGAGCTCTCCATCATCCTTAGCATACAGTTTCAGGTCATTATTATTATTATTATTATTATTATTATTTTTATTATTATTATTTAGCTACATTAAATCGTCAGGCGTACTTTTTTATTTCACAGATAACTTGGTGAAACAAAAAAAATTAGTTGTTTATTTTCCATACCTAAAAATCTAAGAAAAAAATTAAACCAGTATTTTCTTGTTCTTTAATCTCTTGACTTGACTCATTGCGCATAGTCATTTAACTTTCAGTTTTCCATCAGCTAATTTGTAAGTAATTTTGTAATGTAATATAGTACTTTCTAAAACGAACGTCACCCTCAACCAAACACTGCATTTCCAAGGTAAGAAATCTAATAATACCCCTCTCTTATATGCACCACAGCAAAAGAAGTTATTGTAAAAATTAGTGGTGAAGGTTATTTGTTATAATTTTTATAAAAATTAACTTGACATCCTCTTCCCTTCGATCCTCTTGATACCATGTGTTCTGAAAAGAAATAGAGTTGTTATGTAATTTGATTTTGTTTGTCACCTCTTCTCCGGAACTTTTGAAATTGCACTGCCTTCTAATAAGCGTGGGATCTGTAGCAAAAAAAATTAATAAGGGCCGGGGATATTAAGTTTGTTTGAGGAAACACGATAAATGTAAAATGTTATGAATAAACACCATGAGATATGCAAAGAATTTTATTGCACCTCAAATATAACAAAAAAAAAGACAAACAAAAAGTTATAAGTTACCAGCAGTGATGTTTAATATTGTTTGGTAACATTAAATGATGTAATGTAATGTTGGCCTACCTTCCATTAGAGCAAGCCTGTGTGCTGAAGGAAAGCTGCTCTGAGACTACATCTTGTGCAGTCTTAAAGCTGTGTCCTGTACCTGGGTCATCGGAGCTCGTAATCTAGTACAGTGCCTATCAATGCGGCTTTTGAAAGGATGACTGACAAACCAGTGACTGTTCCAGATCTTGTCGATGCGTGTTTCAGAGGGTTTAATAATTGGAATTATTGCCACTTCCTAAGGCAGGCAGACTGCTCCACATGTTATTTCCAGCAGCCCGATGATCTAGTGCTGCATCTCCAGCCTCACATAGGTCTTCCTTTATTTCATTCTGTTATCTTGCTGTGGTTGAGTTTGTCATCAGTGTGTTACGGTTTGCTTGTACTTTGAAATTTTTTTGTCGAAACTTAACTTCGTTCTAATTCTCCAAATACTCCTGCGCTTTTTGAGACAAGCCTTAATGAGAGTGATAAAACGAAGATCAATATCTGTCAAGATGACGGATATTTATCTTCGTTTAGACTACACTCTACAATTCATCTCCATGGTCTTCTTATCTATTCTCGAAAGGGGTTTCCAGCTATTAGAATATGGAAACTTTATGTGCTTCATATTGTCCCTTCTTCCGGTTACTTATTATCTATTTTCCTTGTCTCAGTCACCCCCCTTCTGTTATGTTATATTGTGGTGAAGTCCAATTAAATAGATACAAAGAGTAATGGAGTTCAAATGAGAAATAGCATAAACCCCCTATCTCTGAATCGTATTTGAAAATATCAAGATTGCCACAAAAACTTTGTCACAAGATTAAAGCATGTTTATTGGATTTGGGTTATATATACGAGCAATATTATAAAATGACTTCATACCTTCTGACTTTTACTTTTGAAAAAATTGTGATTTTATTTGTTTTCAAAAATTTTAAAGTCAAGATTTCTGTAAAACTTACAAATGTTTTAAACTCAAGCAAGTCAATTATTCCTCCATTTCTTTATGGTGATCGGTTTTTATGTCCTTTGGGGAAAAGGTAGATCCCGGCAGGATTGTATGCTGCCAATTCTCTCCGAACCTCTCAATCTATGACTGTCGAATTCTTTTTTTGTCTTCCTGGAAAGTTTCTGTTGTTCTGTCCTTAATAATGCACGTAATTAATGTAATCCTGAGAAATATTAACCTGTCAGTGTTCTATCTGTCATTAGTAAGTTCTTTGAACCACTGCTAAACAATGCACCAATGGAATATTTGTTGAGCCTAGTTCTATCAGTTGATATCCAGTACGAATTTAGAGGATTTCGGTCCAATGGGTGATCTATTGACTGTAATCACAGGGGATATATATATACATATATATATAAGTCTAATAAAGAAACAGCTATAGATTTAGATGTTTCTAAGGCAGTTGATAAGGTGTTGTATGCCAGTGTGCTTCATAAGCTTTCTTGTTATGATATTTATAAAAGGGTATTCGGTATCATTCAGTCCTTTCTCTGAAATCGTAAAATGTTTGCCACAATGGCTTTTTCTTGGTCCAATTGTCTTTCTTTTTCACATTAATAATCTTCCTGGTAACTTACTTCATTGCAACAATGTCTATGCTGATAACACCACACTGGACGAAACATTGCCCTAAAGGCAACAGGAACAAGTCAAACATGTGGAAGATATGGAGTCTGACCTTCAGTCTGTCAAAAAAGGGAAAAGTAAGTAGCTGGTTTCTCTCGACGAAGCAAAAATGCAATTAACTTTGTTTAATAGAAAACTGATTACTTACCTTCTTTCAATATTTATGAATTTTCTTCCTAGTATTAACCCTGGCCAGATTACTTATCCTCTTGGGGAATTCTGTGAGGCTGCTTGGTTTTTTTTCTCTTGATCTTTCTTGGGCTTCCTATATTCAATCTATCAGAACGTCTCTTTGTAAAAAGCTTGGTTCCTTACATTACGCTGGAAAGTATCTTATCTTTTAGACCCTTTTGTATTTCAATAACTCTACCATCCTGCCTTTGCATGCAACTATTGTCACACTTGGACAGGTGCTCTCTTATCTAATGTTGATGTTCTTGGTAAAGTCCGAAGAGGTGTTTGTAACTTAAGAAGTCCTGGTCCTGCTGCTACTCTTCAAACTCTGTCTCATCGACGAAATGTGGCTTGCCTTGGTTTTTTTTACAGGTGCTATCATGGGAAACGTTTTGCTGAACTGTTTTTGCTGATATCAGGTCAGTTTGTTGCATCTCTATTGTTGCTCTCAATAGTTGCTTCCATCATGGGACTTGAATGTATTTAAGTGGAAGGGTAACTATTATCTCTTGGTCTAAGCCTTTTTCCTGTTTTGTATTCTTCTTTTTAATTACAGTTCCATAAACATATTGGTTTTATGCCTTGCAGGTTTTTTACATAAAATAGAAAATATAAAATAATTTCACCGTACATAATTGCATTTTTTACTTAAAAGCATGGCCAAAAAGCTGTTAGAATAGCTTGGTAGCAAATAGAAACTAGTAGACAAAAATATCTGCACAATTATTGACCCCTGACAAACTTTCTGCACTTGTTAATAGCACTGAATTATTTCACCCTGGAGGAATAAACCTAAATTGCAGTAATGATCACAGAAATTTTCTTAAGGAGGTTACATAAACTTTTGTAAAAATGCCAGTGGATTTAAACAGCTTTTATCTCTTCCTTTACAAACCTTGCTAATTTTTTTAGTTCATTTCTGATCTACATTATTTGAATTTGGTAACAAGACGACTTGAGAGTATAATACTTGCAAAAGAGAAGAATAAATAGCATTTATTACCGTCAAGTCAGTGAAGCTTTTATTGTTTTCTGTAGAAATAGTTTTATGTTCTATGTTTTTGTAATGAATATGTTTCGATTTGAGTCAAAGCAATCTTTATGAATCTACCCTTCTCTACAAAAGAACTGTACCAATTTTCTCTCCAACGATTGTTTTCTTGTTTTACTTGTTTTGTAACAGATACTCACTGTTTTCCTTTCCAGATGTTTTAGCACAGCACCTCTCTTAAATTTTGTTTTCATTAATTGTTTCCTTGCACACAAGGTAAGTGACACATTTGTACAATCCTTAAAAATGTTATTCTTTACTCAACCGTCTTGGTGACCATTTTTCTTCAATTTGATCTTCTACAAAATCTAAACACATCTACTGTAGCAAAAACCTAGTGGTCCATTTTATTGATTCACATGGAGTAGACTTTTTTCTTCTTCTTTTCCTTTTTTAAGGATTGTATCACAGGATCTGAGTATCACTGAGGATGATGTTAAGAAGATGATAGGAAAAGTACCCAATTGAATGTCTTCTGGCCCAGATGGAGTACAGGGATTTTGGATAAAGAACTTGACGAGTCTTCATAAGCTGATGGAAACACATCTGCAGAAATGCTTGGAAGATGAGAATGTCCCTAAATGGAAGACATCGGGGAGAATAGCTTTGATCATAAAGGTCCCAGCTAAAGGGAAACAACCTGGAAATTACCAACCTGTCACATGCTTACCACTTCTGTGACTTTGACCCCATCACCCACTATCACTTTTCTTTCATCATTATTCTTCTTTCACATCTATCTACATACTAATCTTTTCATTTCAGCCTCTGTCTTCTTTAACTATTCCTTCCAACAACAATTCTGTGCAAAGCTTCGTATACTTCTATTTTGACTTTCTCAGTTATTCCCCATACCAAATCAAACTCTCTTGTCTCTTTGATAATGCATATTACTTTCTGGTGAATCTAGTGAAGAACAGGCACCGTTTGCGCAGGTGGTAGAGCATATGACAGTCATAAACCTTGGATTGATTCGAAATCGATACAAACAAATTTTTCACTGTACTTCATGTTACTTTTGGCATCCCCCTCGATATATCAAAAAGAATTTAACCTTTTCAACAATTCTTCCGTCAACCACCTTAATGAAGAATTAAAACCCTTGATATAAGCTACAACGTAGAATTTCATTGTAAATAAAAGCTTGCAAATGCAACATGCAGAAGAACAACTGAAGAAAAGGTAAAGTGTTTTCTGATCAAATAACATTAAAAAGACCACATTCTGCTTCTAGAGAAATTGAAAACCTTGTTAACACTAAATTATCTGGACAAAAATTTTAACGTTTCCAGCTACAACACAAGTAAATCGAATAGAGCCTTTTCTAGTTGTAGGTTTATAGCAAAGTATATTGCCGTTAGAAATTTTAATGTCCTTGTTATGTGGTGTACGGGTAAAGGATAAGGTTACTAATTGCTCTGGGGATGATGGCATTACTGCAGCTCTTTTTTATCCATCCTTGTGTAAATTTTCTTTTGTGAAACCCAAATACCGTCAAACGTGAGGTTATATCGTCAAATTTAATTCTGTTAGGGTTTTGCTTGGTTCTTTTAGCTCTGTCTCGTCCACAAAAAGGAAATATATTCATGTATAAAACCATTAAAAAATTTATTATAATAGTACCACTTGCCATTTTTTAAACTAATAAACAATTTTCATTCGCTATCTATGAGATCATTCTTATTGTTATCCATCATTCTTATTGTTATCCATCATTCTTATTGTTATCCATGTCGATCAGATTGATTTCCTGTGCAGCTTCTTTGATGTCTGTTTCGCCAAATGGATTTGCGTTAAAAGTGCTATCTTTCAACACATCCAGTTGTCATTGAAGATATTCATAATCAGCTGTACAGAGTTTCTCCGATTTAGAATATTGGATGCAAAAACCGACCTATCGACGTTTAGAATGAGGACACAGACTTTGAACCACTTTTCGATGATATTTCCTCCCAGTTTATGCCAAGTGTCTATAATCCACTCAACAATTAATTTTCTAGGTGAAGGCTACACATTTTCCTGCTTGGTATATTCTTGCACACCATCGGCTAACCATTCATCATGAAGTTGAGTTAAAGGTCCTTTAAAAGGCTTATTCCACAACAGATATGAGGCTATATTGCTGGTACAGGACAAAAACACCTCATCAATGTTTGACGTCTTAAGTAGATTTCGAACTTGTCCTGTCATGTGTGAATCAAACGTATACCATGCATTCAGATGCCGTTTGAATGAAAATTGTCCCAACACAGTTTTAACCATATCAAACGTGAGTTTTTCATCCATCCATGCATTTGCTGGAGATATCACTAAACATTAATCTTTAAATTGTTGGTTCAAACGTTTTATTTCACGTTTACCATCAGCGAAGATGATGAAGGGTTTTAACGTTTTACCCGTTGCTCCAGCAGCAAAACAAACACAAGTGTTTTCTCATGGCCAGAACTTTTAAGGGCAATCTCTTTCCCTCCTATTTTCTCGATACTAGTTTGAGCATCCATATCAGCCCACAGAGTAGTTTTATCTATACAGTAATATTGCTCGTAGGAAAATATTTGAGATACTTGTCGTACTTGAAACAGTCTTACCTATAAAATGTTCAGTGTCTTTTAGAATTGCAGTAGTTTTTCGTCTCAGGGATAATCCAAAGCACTTCATTAAGTTCATAAGCCACCCTCTTCTAGCCACGAACACATTTTTTCAGCTGCATCGTCAACAAGTCGTTCTCCATCTAAACGTTTCGCTTTAACCATGATTAATTTTCTTGATACGCGTAATTTGGTTGTTATAAAATGTCCCAGCCATTCGTTATGTTCGTCCTCTAAATCAACGTCCTTCGGCTTCCATCCTTATTCTGATTATCTTTTCCAATGTTTTTTAGTTGTATCTGCCTTCTTTTCAGCAACTGCTTCCTTCAACGCCATTGCCAACTCCATTCACGGATGCGTTTCACATCCACGCTGAATTTCCTGGCCCATGCTCAGTTACCATTCAGTTCAGGTAAACATTTTGCAGTCAGCTTGAATCTCAAAGTATAAGAACATACCTTTTTATTTACATGAAAAGTAGTGTTCTGATCCATAACGTTTAATCAGTGTAAATAAATCACTATTAAACAGAGCGCAAATCTCAGAGTCCAAATAAACTTTGGATAAAATTGTAAAAGGTCAAAGTACGAACTCTGTAATATGACTACACGTAGTGATAACGTAAACACAGCACAGATATCACATGGAAAACACACCCTTAGTTTAGCGCTTCATAGCCTTTTCATAACACTGAAGATTTTAATCAAGTGAGGAGACTCTCAAAGACAGTTGGAGCAACCTACAGTTTTGGTATGCATATGTTATATGAAGTGTTATTTGAGACATTGATCAGTAGACAAAGCAAGATGGGCACCAAAAGTAAACGAAAAGCTATTTTTAAAAAGAAGACGAGAGAGCAGAGGCTAAAGGGTACCACCAGTTTTCAGTCGGAATATTTAAAGCCATGGAGAATAATACGTTGTTGTTAGTTAAAAATGCTCCGATAGAACTATCTTTTCTCTTTTTCCACTTTACAAAAAAAAAGAGGNTCCGATTTAGAATATTGGATGCAAAAACCGACCTATCGACGTTTAGAATGAGGACACAGACTTTGAACCACTTTTCGATGATATTTCCTCCCAGTTTATGCCAAGTGTCTATAATCCACTCAACAATTAATTTTCTAGGTGAAGGCTACACATTTTCCTGCTTGGTATATTCTTGCACACCATCGGCTAACCATTCATCATGAAGTTGAGTTAAAGGTTCTTTAAAAGGCTTATTCCACAACAGATATGAGGCTATATTGCTGGTACAGGACAAAAACACCTCATCAATGTTTGACGTCTTAAGTAGATTTCGAACTTCTCCTGTCATGTGTGAATCAAACGTATACCATGCATTCAGATGCCATTTGAATAAAAATTGTCCCAACACAGTTTTAACCATATCAAACGTGAGTTTTTCATCCATCCATGCCTTTGCTGGATATATCACTAAACATTAATCTTTAAATTGTTGGTTCAAACGTTTTATTTCACGTTTACCATCAGCGAAGATGATGAAGGGTTTTAACGTTTTACCCGTTGCTCCAGCAGCAAAACAAACACAAGTGTTTTCTCATGGCCAGAACTTTTAAGGGCAATCTCTTTCCCTCCTATTTTCTCGATACTAGTTTGAGCATCCATATCAGCCCACAGAGTAGTTTTATCTATACAGTAATATTGCTCGTAGGAAAATATTTGAGATACTTGTCGTACTTGAAACAGTCTTACCTATAAAATGTTCAGTGTCTTTTAGAATTGCAGTAGTTTTTCGTCTCAGGGATAATCCAAAGCACTTCATTAAGTTCATAAGCCACCCTCTTCTAGCCACGAACACATTTTTTCAGCTGCATCGTCAACAAGTCGTTCTCCATCTAAACGTTTCGCTTTAACCATGATTAATTTTCTTGATACGCGTAATTTGGTTGTTATAAAATGTCCCAGCCATTCGTTATGTTCGTCCTCTAAATCAACGTCCTTCGGCTTCCATCCTTATTCTGATTATCTTTTCCAATGTTTTTTAGTTGTATCTGCCTTCTTTTCAGCAACTGCTTCCTTCAACGCCATTGCCAACTCCATTCACGGATGCGTTTCACATCCACGCTGAATTTCCTGGCCCATGCTCAGTTACCATTCAGTTCAGGTAAACATTTGGCAGTCAGCTTGAATCTCAAAGTGTAAGAACATACCTTTTTATTTACATGAAAAGTAGTGTTCTGATCCATAACGTTTAATCAGTGTAAATAAATCACTATTAAACAGAGCGCAAATCTCAGAGTCCAAATAAACTTTGGATAAAATTGTAAAAGGTCAAAGTACGAACTCTGTAATATGACTACACGTAGTGATAACGTAAACACAGCACAGATATCACATGGAAAACACACCCTTAGTTGAGCGCTTCATAGCCTTTTCATAACACTGAAGATTTTAATCAAGTGAGGAGACTCTCAAAGACAGTTGGAGCAACCTACAGTTTTGGTATGCATATGTTATATGAAGTGTTATTTGAGACATTGATCAGTAGACAAAGCAAGATGGGCACCAAAAGTAAACGAAAAGCTATTTTTAAAAAGAAGACGAGAGAGCAGAGGCTAAAGGGTACCACCAGTTTTCAGTCGGAATATTTAAAGCCATGGAGAATAATACTTTGTTGTTAGTTAAAAATGCTCCGATAGAACTATCTTTTCTCTTTTTCCACTTTACAAAAAAAAAGAGGAGAATGTTTTGCTTGAATATCCTTTCCAAGACAGTAAGTAATTCTCAAAAAACAATTGCAAAAGAAAAGGGACTTGTTACGCTCTTGTCAAGCTTAACTATAAATGTTAAGCAGTAAGATATGCATCTGCTACCGAAAAGTTGCAAAAATGTAATATTGGAACTAAAAATATATTTTTTAATCTCTATCGATTTTTTCTTCGGTGGAGTCGGTGAAGGAGACTTTTTTTCAAAGGCCTATTTAAAAATTAGAATCCAACGAGGAGCGTTATTTCAAGGAAGGCGCTTATTCGAGGACCAAAGCGTATTTAAGGAAATACGCTGTATATATATATATATATATAATTAAACAAATAATAAAAAATAATCGAGTTCTTCTATTACCATTTACAGTGCTCGATCGAAATTCAGAGCGAATACAAGGTAAAAGAGAAAACTCAAAACTTGTGTACAGAACTTAAAGTTTCGTGTCTTACAATCATCAGGTACACTATATATATATATATATAGTAATAGTAGTAAAGTANAACTTGTGTACAGAACTTAAAGTTTTGTGTCTCACAATCATCAGGTACACTATATATATATATATATATATATATATAGTAATAGTAGTAAAGTATACCAATGCTCACTAAGAGTGCTTTGCAGTTTGAAGATTGTTAAGAAAACATGAAACTAGTAGTAACTGCTAAATTTGTCTAGTTATTTTGTATACTATACTGGATTTATATATATATATATATATATATTCTATATAAATAGTATAACTGATGAGTGTAAGACACGAAACTTTAAGTTTATATATATATATATATATATGGAGTGTATGTAGAATACTTGGAAAACACAGATAAGGTTTTGGTGGCAAAAAATGGAATGAAATGGCCACGAAAGAACGGCAAAGTAAATGACTTACATAATTTATAAGAGAGGGGAAAATCCTCCACCTAAAGAGCTCATTTAAGGCAAAAAGGGACAAGTGAATCTCGCTGTCTGGTAAAAGTTATTAACTGGGTACGGGAATGTCATTAAAGCAAAGTGTGTCCTGTCTCTCTTATCCTTTTTGCAACGTCTTACATTCTACGCCTTGCATTGCACTGATCAGATGATTTGACATCAGACTCTACTTCATGAAATTTGTTTTCAGAAAACGTTTACGCCTCTTCTTAGCTAAATTTTAACAATGGTTTTTAACAGTACCTGAAGTCTGACAGCATTAGATAAGTCATTTTTCTCATTGTTGCATGTCATATCTAAAACGTAGGATGAGGCAAAGTGTCATCCCTTCACCGTGTTACTATGTTTCTATTTCAAGACAAACAGAATTAGCTATCTATTTAAACACATTTGACAAGGGAACAGAACCACAATGGCCAATGTTTTGAGATGCAGAATGGGTTGAAGAATGTAGATATTCTATGGCCAAGATCTCGTATCGCAGATCTTCACAAACTAAATCATAACAGTTGACTTTTCCTCTTTAAAACTTGAAATTCGATTTGAAAAATTAGTCATTAATGAAGTAGCAAATAGTTATCATGCATATGAGCCTTTGTTGCTAAGTCATCTGATGTGCCAAAAAAATTCTTTTGCTACCTTGATTTCTCAGTAAGAAAAAGTAATTTAGCCATGGCCGTCATCCAAAACTGTTCAAGTAAAATAAAATATTGACATGGTCTTTGAAGGTTGGTGATACTGAGAATAAGAGAAAGTAAAATAAGACATTGTAAGACCAAACTTTACTTGTAAACTCCGGGCCAAGAGAATTCAATTAGCTCCAATAAAATGATGCCATGAACTGAACTAAAAAGCATTCTAGCCTAAGTTTCCTATCAAACAGGTAAATTGTGAAGTGTCGATCAAACCATTACTGAAATTCAAACCAGTCTAAAGTTATTTGGCCACCTTTTTTTAAGAATTATACCAAGTCACCTAAAACAAGAAGAGCCTTGAAAAGGAATTCCAGTTGCACAAGACCAATAACATTTCTTATTTATCATCGATATCGTTCTCTCTATACTTATCATCGAAATCAGAAGGCAAGGAAAGTAATGGCAGCATTCTTCCAGACATCACCATATTCTTTCATAATGAGATATTCCACCGTCATTTGCTTATTACACAAATTCAACAATGTCTCTGTTATAAAGTGTAAAAACCAATTTTTTTTCTTGATCGTTCTCGTTTTTTCCTTTTCAGCAGACCGCAACAATCGGTAAGAAGGGTTACCCGTAAATTATTTTCATGACAGGTGACGTATGGATCACTTAATTTTTTAAAAAGTTAACAGATTAGTTTAGTAATTTTCCATTTTTGAAATATTTACTTCCTCGCAATGTTTATTTCATTAGTGTTATATAGTATTTGGAAAACTGTTTTCAAATTTTTCCTTTTCACGCATTCTACATAGATTGAAAGATTAAGAGAATATCAAGGTTGAATCACTTAATGATTTATTGCATTCCCATTTTACAACAGCTAGTGCATTTATCAAGAAGGGGAAAATATAGATCCCAGAATCTGCTAGGAGTGGATTTAACCACTGAAGATAGATTCTTCCTAAAATTACCACCATGGGTAATTGAATACTACTTAAAAGTCAAAGTCCTCCCTTTTTCTTTGCACAATGATGCTATTCAGCTTGCTCACAGAGCAGAAATTTAGAGTTGAATCATATATCACTTGTCTTTTCTTAATCATTTAGACAGAATGAAGAAGTTTGTTTGGGTCTGTACTGGTTGCAATGTCTTTTCAGACAAAGAAACTACCAAGCCAAACAAAGTACCAGGCAAATGTTAGAAAAGTGTAGCAGTAGATCTTTATGGCCCAATATCATTGTACAGCTTGTGGTGGGAAAAGGCTTTGTATTGTCATTTTCCACTGCAAAGTAAATGCCATCATTGAGTGCAGAGGAAGTCCTCCGTGTACTGGCTAAAGACTTAAAAGCTGTTTGAGCCAGAAAATACAATTGCTCTTCTCTTTTCTCTTCTTTTTTCTCTTCTTTATGCCCTGACAAAAAAGATGCAGCCTCTTTTTCTATTCCTTCCCCTAATTTTTTCCTTTTGTTATTCTATTTATATGAGCCCCTACTATGGTGTTTTTAATTGGAGGTATGCTCTGCATTAGCAACTCTGAATTCTCTGTAACTTGTCCTTTTCAGTGCAACTACAACCTATGTGTGGTGCATAGGGAGTAAAAAGTTTTACACCTGGTTCTATTCTAATCCATTACATGAAGTAAAGCATGATCATGTGATTATTCCAACTTGTTGTCATAACCACCTGATTCATCTGGTTGAGACAACTACAACAATGATTAATTTTTTTTACTGTGACAACTGACCTGTTCCAACAAAAGCCTATTGTATCTCCTGCTTTTCTTTTTAGTTCAGAGTAAGTAAGTAAGTGAGTATGTGGGTGATTGAGTGAGCAAAACAGGCGGGAGATACAATAGGCTTCAGTTAGACCCTTGGCATGTTGTAACAATTTTTTTGGCTTGTTCCCGGTATCTGCAGCTCAGACGATACCCTTTACAAGGACTTTCGTTTTGGCAACGAGGAATATCTTGGCCGGATGCCCTTTCTGACGCCAACCAATGGCTTTCTCTTTGTAAAGTTTCAAATTCTTTTCACCTGCTCCGGGTATCGAACCCGGAATCTCTTGGTTACGGTGCAACTGCACTAACCATCAAGCCACGGCTCCTCGGGCTGTTTTCATAATCTCCTTCTTCTCCTTCTTCTGCTTCTTTTTCTTCTTCTTCTTCTTCTTCTTTATCTATCGGGTGCTCCCTGTTACGTTTCGCCACAGCGTATCATACGCCTTCATTTGTTGTGGTTGGCAGCATCTTCCTTTCTCACTCCCATCCCCCTCCTGTCCTCTTTTACTACATCCATGTAGCGTTTCCTTGATCTTCCTCTGTTCCTCCTCCCTGGCAGACTCATGTCTAACATTCTCCTCCCGATATATTCTCTTCCCTTCTGATCACATCCCATACCATCCCAGTCTTGCCTCCCTTTGATTCTCGCTCAATCTCCTAACATGTGTCTGATTTTATCCAGGCGTGTGACTTCAAGTGCCCGCATTAGCATTCTCAATTCTGTCACCTCCAGCTCTGCCTCATGTTTCTTTGGTGTCGCTACTGACTCGAACCCATACAGTAAAGCTGGCCGCACTACCGTCTTAAATATTTTCCCTTTCACTTTTGGTGGTATCTTTCTGTCATATAGTACGCCTGTTACCTTTCTCCATCCACCTCAACCTGCTTGTATTCTCTTATTAACTTCAATATCGCATCCTCCGTCGCACTGTACAGTAGATCCCAGGTATTTGAAGTCTTCTTCTCTCATTACATCTGATCCTTGCATGCTAAACTTATCATCCTCTCTTCCACTCAAGACCAGGTATTCTGTTTTTGCTCTGCTTACTTTCATTTCCCTTTTCTTCAGGGCATCTCTCCATTTTTCCGGTTCTTTTTCAGCTTCATTTCTTGTCTTACTGCACAACACAATGTCGTCAGCAAGCAGCATTGTTTATGGTGCTTCTCTCCGGGCTTCATCCATGATTCGATCCATAACTAAAGCAAATAAGAAGGGGCTTAAAGCTGATCCTTGATGGAGTCCAACCATGACTTGGAACCAGTCAGTCATCCCTGCAGCACTTCTTATGGCTGTCTCACTGTCCCTGTACATGTCTTTTCCTAGCCTCACATACTTTTCTGCTACTTCGGATGTTCTCATGCAATACCATAATTCTTCCCTTGGAGCCCCATCATATGCCTTTTCCAAATCTATAAATACACAATGTAATTTCTTTTACCATTCTCGGTGTTTCTCCATTAGAATGCACAGAGCAACTATTGCATCCAGTGTGTTCTTTCCTGGCATGAATGCATACTGTTCCTGGCTGATATCTAACTCTTGCCTAATCATTGCATCCAAAACCCTCTGGAAAAACTTCATGGTGTGGCTCATTAACTTGATGCCCCTGTAGTTGCTACACTTTTGTGCATTTCCGTTGTTCTTGTAGACAGGGACCAAAACACTCCTCTCCATTCGTTCGGCATCTCCTCACATTCCAGAATGCTGTTAAAAACGTCGTGAGTATCTCTATATCTAAGTCCCCGAGGCACTTTCATGCTTCGATAGGTATATTGTCTGGGCCTACAGCTTTTCCATTTTTCATTTTCTTCAATGCCTTCGTGACTTCACCCTTATCTATCCTTCAAACTTCACATTAAATTCTCTGTGCTTCTTCAATTCCGGCTTCTCTGGGGTTCTCAGTATTCATAAGCACTTCAAGATAGCTTTCTCACCTTTGTAAAATTTCTCTTTCTCCTGTTCAAAGCCTTCTATTGCCATCTTTGATAACTCTAACATGCTGGATATCTTTTGATGCCTTGTCTCTTTGCTTTGCAATACGGAATAAATCCTTTTTACCCTCCTTTGTTTGACGCCTGTCGTAAAGACCTCTGTAGGCCCCCTTCTTTGCCTTGGTTACCTCTTTCTTCCTTTCCTTACGTCTAGTGTCATAGTCTGTCTTGCCCACCTCTTGGCCTGTTCTGTCAAACAACTTCTTTGCTCTCTTCTTGTTTTGAATACTGTACTGCATCATTCCACCACCATGTTTCCTTGTCCGGCTTTCGACAGCTTGATGTTACGCCCAGGACTGTCTTGGCTGCTTCTATAATCATTTCAGTAAGCTGAGACCAACTTTCAAGCACATCTGTGGTTGAACTCAGCGACTCTAGCAACTATAGGTTGAAATTTTTTCTACAATCGGCTTCTCTCAACTTCCATTTTTGGTACAAGTTTCCTTTTCTTTTTCCTCTTGCACTTGATCCTTAGCTTGCATACTACTAGCTTTGGCTGTGCAGCAACACACTCTCCTCCCAATACATAGCAGTCAATTACTTCGTTCAGGTACCTTCTTTTGTAAGCTAGGTAGTCAACTTGGGTACTTCTTCCTCCACCTTTATAGGTGATTTTCTGGTCCTCTTTCTTTTTAAAGTATGTGTTTAACACTGGCATCTCTCGTCTCTGCTGTTTTCATAATAAACATGCTAAAAAACCAGGTGAACCAAGTGGTTATTACAAAAACAACTTAGATTAGTCACACAATCATGACCTACATTAGGTACTGGATAGTTTTAGGACTTTGACTAGAATAAGTTTGACTAGAATTATTACCCTTTGCCTTACGTTTATTTTACTAATTTCTCTTTATATCACTTTAAAACTTTGATCGGTTCTCTTGGACTTAGACCCAGTCCATTTCTTCTCTTTTCCATTTGATAGAAAATTTGCTTGTGTCCTTTCCGATTATCTTGAACGTATATGTATATATATGAACGTGGACTCTATTTATCTCCTCCCTAATAAATCAGCTAACTTTTCCGCCCTTTCCAGTCATGCTGCATCCATTCGACGTTTTAAGTCTGCTTTTGCTGGAGGTTTTTTTATTTTCTTTTGTGGCAACTGGAAATATTTGGTTACCCTTTGTTCAGTGTTTACAAATCAAGGGGGTATGGAGAGCGCTGCTTTGAAGGGGAGCCTCTGGAAATAAGTCTTCTGTTCGAATAATTAAGCAACTTAGGTTTTTCAAAGCCTCAAAAAATTAAAGATATAGATGAAAACCAGTCTCTTTCCTCTCTATCATTGAGCACAGCATGAAAGAAAAGGAACATGCTATTTCTTTCTAGGAACATCATATCCCTAAACTATTTAATTTACTTAAGGTTTAATTATAATGGGATTTGATAGTACAGCTCAAAAAAAATTGACGAAAGAGTATTGCAAAATTTACAACAAAAATAATTGCACTTAAGTTGCCCTTTTAACGACCATTTACAAAATTCCATTTGAAAATACGATTTAATACCTTGCCAAGTTTTCCTTTAAAGAAATATTTTTGACAGCTTAGCAGGGAATGCATGTGCTGCACCTGCTGCAGATCATATGCCTACCAGTGATGAAATAAATTTTAAATAAAGATTACTTTTCTTCCTAATTTTCTTCTAAGCTTATGTTTTCATATCTTATAACAAATTTAATTTTTCTGTTAAAGCAGTAGTTGTTGGTATCCAACTTCCCTAAACATCATGTATTATAGATAGTACTATAAATGATCCTTTGCTTTTATAGAAGCTGCCATTATCCATTTTGATATTAGGTGCTATCGTATATTCCCAGTTACTCTCTAAAGCAGGCCTAAACTTAAATTAGTTCCCAGTTCTAACATCTTAGTAAGGATTATTTGAAAAAGTTTTAATTTCAATGTCAAGGAATTTTTAAAGCCAGTAATGTTTTCACATTGACGGTCTCACAAAAATATTTGCAATAGTAACTAAAGATTCTAGCACTAAACGTCCAATAATCCTTGCCTAAGTAGTCAATTAATTTGGTATAGTACAAGGAGGTTGCAAAACTACAGTAAAATTGTGGTTTGATAAGTGCAACCTATTTTGGCAGGTACATGCAAGTATACAAAATCTTGTAATAAAACCTTGTGGATTAATACCAGTGAAGAATTGGTATAACATAACATCAACAAGGATAAAACAAAGCAATAAAACTTATAACAGTTGTGAAAACAAAAACATTGCTTTGGTGTTTTTCACCAGCTGCTTTCTCTATTTTAGGAGGCTGGTAATTAGCGCAAACTTTTTCTGCCCGCCAGACAGACAATGCAATGGCTATGTCTTGTTCTGTCTTTGCTTCCTTAAAGTGGGTTCCTAGTACACCCTGCATACAATCATGATTAAACATAATATCAACATTACGTTTACACTTTGGGGAACAGACTTCGGGGTAATAGCCACAACTATGTAGAACATTTTTGACATAGCCTTTTGCTTCAAATGCTGTTAAATTGCACTGACCGAAGTTGTGTTTGTAGAGATAAGAATAATCTTCCATTTCCTCTATTTCACAGTACGAGTGTCTAAGGACAGAAAATAAAATAAAATAATTTAGAAAAAGAAGGTAAAATTTGATATAACATCATTACAAATTTTAGAAAAATTAAAAGTCAGGTTGCAAGTATGGTGTTTGGCTGCTGTAGCGCATGCTGTCACAAAATTCCACCCTTTGCAGCTCAAAGCACATAAAACCATTATGGCTTATAAGAACCATTACCTTTTCTTATTTTATTACATTATTATTATTTATTTATTATTATTTTATTTTACTATTTTATTATATTTCCTTTTTTCACTAACCATTATCTATGCTCTCTCCTACCGTCCTCTCCCATTTAGCTACAGGTATGTGGTATGGAGGACCCAAAATATGGACATTGCAAATACTTGTAGACTAACATTTATTGATTTTTCGGACTGGCCTGATCCTCCTGTCCGGTTTCCACGGCAGCAGCGAAGAACTGAAGACGGTGAGTAACAATGGTAGGTGTAACAGCTATGATCCCCATCCCTCAACTATGAGGAGAAGATTAGACAAAGAAAGGCATAGCCATACATTATTTTCACAAATACAAACTAAAGCATGAGCTATTGAACGTTTAGAGGTTTAATAACTCATCTGATTGTGACATTTATTCTCATAAGGGAGCTGAAGTAGAATCTAATATTTGTATGAAGTGAGTAATCCAGCATAGTTTCACATGATTAAATAGCTTCATACCTAGTATAACAGTTTTTACTTATATTTTGGTGAAGAATTTTTTTTAATGACGCTTCTTTCAGAATTGATAATACGTTTGGTTTCTCTGAACAGTTCTCGCTGCCTGTTGTCGCAAGGAAGGTAACTGCTCAGAAAACAAGACAAGGCAGCTGACTCCAAGTATAAATGTAATTTCTTTAGGTTGAATCAAACTGATGTACTTAGTAAGCAGTCATTGCCTGGACCAACAAGTCTCTACCCCTTATTCTGATAGTTAAACATGGTATCTTATGATAATGCAGCAAAATTGTCTCTAATTTTTTGTGAGATTAACATGAGATTCAAATATGTGAAATGGTAGTTCCTTAAAGGAGAGCCTAGCAACTAGATAATATTTTTTTCCCATAAAGATTTTTACATAATTGATTTTTCAGCCTTGAACTAACAAGGAGGCAGGGCTAAGTTTATCACATTTAGTGGTAGTAGAAACAGATTACAGTATACTTTGCAGAAAATGAAGGATATTAGGTAGTTTTAAAATAGGCAATGGGATTTCTAAAAGATTGAACGGTCTTTGGGAGGAACTGAAGATAAAACAGAATTAAAATGTATAAATGTTTAATTACGTTGATTAATTTTTACTTCTCTGGTATATGAATGGAGTGAAATTGAAGGAAAAGATTCGAAAAATGTTATCAATCTGTCTTTAAAATGTGGCCGTGTATCTTTAAGGTGGAAAGTTTAAAAGTAACTTCGATATACAAAGCGCTCGTACATCATATCTGAATACCTACCGACCTATTTTCCGTATTCCCGATAAAATGTAGCATCTTGCAACATTCTGCTGAAAAACAAATAACTGATTATCTTATGACCTACACTTAGCTTTCAATAAACTAATTGTTATTTCTAAGAAAAGAACAATCTAGAAAACAACCATGTCGCTGATTTTTTTTAACATCACTGGTAATAGATTGAATGTAGAACCAAAAGCACTGGCTTAATATTAATTATTATTATTATTATTATTATTATTATTATTAGTAGTAGTAGTAGTAGTAGTAGTAGTAGTAGTAAATGTTTGACTTGGTATACAACTTCAGTAAAATAATACTGCTATCCTTGTTGGACCAAGAAGAAGAAAAAAATCTGTTAAAATCATTTTTAAAAAGTAGCATTTTTGACCATTGCTTTAAAAGAGGTAAAGTTTTCAACCTTCTTTATTTTCAAAGGAAGTTGGTTGTAAAATACAGAAAAAGAGGTGGTTAGAAACTCCTTAAAAGAAAATTGAATGAATTTTGTTTCCAACAGTAAAGAGTCTATAGAGTTGCTCACTTTTATTTAAAGATATTAATGCAAGCACGTCAATTTGACTACAAAGTAAAAGCTTCTCGGACCTATTCCGAAAAACAAACTGAATTTGGGTAAAACGGAAAAATTATTTATTAAAACGTGTGTGTTTCTGGGGTAAGAAGATCTCGGCGAGGTACTGTGAATAACTAAAGATCCCAAGAGATTGACAAATATCTCTTTTCTGATTGGTACTGTTTAAATGCCTTCAATCTGGATTTCCATTGGAGTTCGAAGATAAAATATGAAGTTTTACAATTTCTCCTTAGCTTAAATTTATTATTTATTGGTTAGTGATAAATATTGACCAAAAAGTTGTTAATTTCATTCTGGATTGAATTACTTGTTCATACTTGCAGACAAAGATAAAATAACACGTTTGATAACTTGCAAGTACCAATGGGAATCTATTCCTCTTTCATATGTAGTACTCAAAACAGGGAAAAACTTTATGAAACAATTTGATTATAAATAAATCCTTTTAAAAATTTCTATGTTTCATTACAATGAATTTAGATGGAGTGTCCTACAAACAGATCTGGAGAAAGAATGCTTAGTCAAGTGAATTAAAGTGAAAGTGTAACGGATGTTCTGTTTTAAAAAATGGCGCCCACAGCTTTCCCTCTTTAGTCTTTGATGTTAGTGTTTATACTCTGAAAATAGAAAAATAGAAATTTTATTTTTGCTATGACTGGAAACAATACATCTAATCCATTTTGTATTACCAAAATACCTCTCCAGATGTCTCATTTCCTATTACGTTTGAAGCACTACAGGCTGGTATTGAGAGTTTTATACCTTGTAAANTTTGGAGTGAAATATGGGACAATCCAGTGGAACATAACGATGATGCAGAATGGCTACGAGAGATCGAAACTGAATTAAGTGGAGTCAATAAACAAGATAATGTGAGAATCACTGTCCAGGATGTAAGAAAGCAAACGGGGAAAATGCCAAATTGGAAAGCAGCTGGGCCTGACGGTATTGAGAGTTTTATACCTTGTAAAAAATTCCAACAGAGACCAAACAGCCAGCCATGGTATACTTCTGAGTGTGCTGCTGCCATCGTTCACCGAAATCACTACTTCCTTTGCTATCATCGAAACAGATGCCCTGAAACCAAAGCTGCCTTTAGAATCGCTCGGAACCGCTGCAAATTGATTATAAGAAGTGCTAAAGAGTCCTATGCTCAATCTGTTAAGTCTAGAATTGCTGTGCAAAGACTTGGGTGTCGAGAGTTTTGGAGGGTAACAACCTCTATTCCAACCATTATTAACTGTCCTGAGGTGATTTCCTCAGCTTCTGACAAGGTAAAGCTTTTTGCAACTATATTTGCTTCAAATTCCACCCTTGAAGATCAAAGACATACACTTCCGGAATTTCCCCACTGACTGAAAATACACTGAGCAATATACATTTAACTGTCAGGGAAGTTGCCGAACCTACCAAGGACCTTGATTTCAGCAAGGCAAACTGGTCCTGACAATATTCCAGCCATTGTCCTTAAGAATCTATTGCCGGAAGTTGCATCTATCCTTACAAAGTTGCTCAATCGTTGCTTAAAAGAGAAATGCTTTCCATCTCCTTGGAAAATTTCATCAGTCTGCCCAGTATTAAAAAATACTGGGGAACACTCATCTTCATCTCAGTTTAGACCAATCAGTCTCTTTAGTGTCATTAGAAATTCCTTTGAATCCATGATAAACCAAGCAGTTGTCAATCACCTCATCAAAAACAATCTACTTAGTGACAAGCAATATGGATTTCGTACAACAAGACCAGCTGATGTTGTGCTGACTGTGATATCTCATAGGATCAGTGAATCTCTTGATTAGGGATTTGTTTCTAGAGCAGTAGCTCTTGACATATCAAAAGCCTTTGATAAGGTCCGGCACAAAGGGTTGTTTCACAAACTTGCTAGCTATGGAATATCTGGCAATGTCTTCGCAACGATCGAATCCCTTCTATCTGATAGGTCTATGAAAGTAGTTGTTAATGGGCAGAAATCCGAAGTACATTGTATCAACGCCGGTGTTCTTCAAGGTTCTATTGTAGGTCCAGTTCTCTTCGTGATTTTCATTAATGATCTTCCAAATCACATGCTGAGATTATTTGTTGACATCTATGCAGACAAAACAACTGTCTATGGGTGCACCTCGAAGAGGACTGATGATCAAGGTCTTGCAGATTCTCTTTCTTTTGAGCTGGGGTATGTAGTGGAATGGGGGAAAAATGGCTTGTTACTTTTAACACCTCTAAATCCAAGATCCTCTCCGTTCACCACCAACGTTCAGATCCTAGTTTTGCTTCAGTTGAAATGAATGGCTTTCTTCTTGAAGAAGCTCCTTGCTTTGATAAGCTACTAGGACTGACTTTCACTCCTGATCTAAAGTGAAATACTTACATTCAATCTGTTGCTAAGACTACTGGTAAAATGGTTGGTTCTTTCCACCGCTCCAGAAAGTGTCTGACGCCTGACGTCCTCTACCTGTACAAACGTCAGATACGCCCTAAGATGGAGTACTGCTGGCACATCGTGGGAGGTGCTGCCCAGAGCACACTTTCTTGCCTTGACAGAGTTCAAAATCGACTTCACAATCTTGTTGAAGATGATCTGTTTAGTTCTCTACAGCCCCTTCCTTACAGAAGAGACGTTGCTAGTCTTTCTCTACTCTATCGGTATTTCCATGGTAAGTGCTCGACTGAGCTTCAATCCCTAGTTCCTCCTCGTAAAACTTTTACAGCAAGAACACGTCTTGCTACCACTCCTGCAAAGAATTTTCCAAGAACCTCCAATCTGCGGAACACTTTGCAGCAAGATTGCGTCAATAAACGCTTGTCAAAAACGTCCTTATAAGTCATCAAATTTTATTCATTCATTTATATCTTTCATCTCTTTCACAATACGTATCATCATACACCTGTCGGTCTACCCATCTCATTAACCCTCATCCTCGAGTGGCTTTTAACCTTGGTGTGTGGTGACTAACTAGTACATAAAAAAAGGCCGAGTGGTAAAACCAGCGACTTACCATGTCAGATATTGCCGGTACTATACCCAAATTGTCTTTCTGTTATAAACATTACTGAGTTTTTACATGTTTTCAGACATAGGAATTGGAGAGTAAACAAAAACAATAAAAAACTAAATAAAAATTTTAAAAGCAGAAAGAAAAAATTAAATTAAAAAAATTGTCTGTATTGAAGTGGCTTCTCGCCTTGCTCAAGTTCTTCAACACAAGTTGCTCCGGAATACCTTTTGTTATTCTGTTAATAAAGGCTCCTTAATATGAAAAAAAAGAAAATTTTTAAATTTCTCGTATCAGAGGCGTATGTTGTTAGTGAGCAATAAATGTTTTGACAAACGTCAAAGAACTAAAAAATTATATATGCTTAATACCTCTCAAGACTTGCACATTTGAGACCAGAATATTCTACTCGCGGATAATAATATATAAAGGCAAAGCACATTTCTTGGTAAGCACCATAACCATCATACGTTATCTCATTCCTTTGTTCAGAGTGGTATATACATTGGGTACGAAGCTCGTCTCCTGGATGTATTTGAAAAGGTTTCTCAAAATGAAAGTACTTTGGGCTGTTATAATCAAAATCGTTGTCTCTTGCTAAATCACGGATCTTTTTTCCATTCCTGTATTGCTCCAGAAATATGCTTTTCCCAGCAAAGTGCATATGTAAATTGACGCCAGTTACAAGGATAGGGTGCGGTAAGAATGACTTTGTACATTCACTTGAACAAACCGCAGGATCTGTTGTAACCTACAAATAGACACAAAGAAAAATTTTATCTTGTAAGCCTGTGACAATGCTCATATTTGTTTGTATATCCTTCATTATCGGATTTTGATACCAACGGCGTCGGACCTCAGACAAAGAACCAAACTTCATTTTCAGGCAACTACAAAGCTCAGCTTTGATTGTCATTTCTAGGTTGCAAAGTAGGTATGGAATTCAATAAACTGAAGGTGTTATTCATTGGTCAAAGTTATATTTAAGGTAAAACTGGCAAAAATTAATCACTTTTAGCAATTAGTAAAGCGCCTGTGAATTTATGTTTGCAATGATGGTGGTTTTTGTGTATAAAAGTTTTGGTTCTACCTACGCTGCCCATCAATAAAATCTGCAATTTACAGAGCTTCAGCAAAAGACAAGGGGCTTGTTCTAAGTTGTAAAGGAATGCTCTGGCTTGTTCAGCTCCTGCTAGAAGCTCCTCAACTAATAACTCAACCACGTGCATAAATATTTGCAATAAATAACCTTTTTACGGGCCTTAAAGTTAAGAAAAGATCTTTATTATATTTTCTTGCCATAACAACAGTTTTCCACACTCCACTGCTAAATGTCCTATCGTCCTGGGCTGCATGCTAAAACCCCACAGATCACAGAATACTTGTGAGCTCAATAAAAATAAACAAATTACGACAGATTTGTTTTTTCTGTACTTGGATTCATATGCTAATTTAGACGAAAAGTGACTATAATTGGGTCAAGCAACAATATCTCATTTTTAATCATGCCTTTTCAAATTTCACATTTGTCCCATGCCAGGTTGAAAAGGGAGACGGGTTAAGGGTAGGGCTAGTAACTCCATCCAAAACCACAAGCAACTACAGAAACAGGAAGAGGCAGCCAATTCGATCAACATCACCAGCAAAGAGCAAGAGCTGGGACAGTCTCAGGAGTATCACAGGTGAATGTAGCACGCATACCTCCAGATGTATCAATGACCAACGTAGACCAAAGCCAGGAGGACGTCTATGCCCCAAACACCTAGATCTTCTCCGCCAAACATTGTACAAAATTTGGAACATGGAATGTAAGGACATTGTGTGAGGCAGGGAAAATGGCATAAGTCATTCAGGAGATGAAGAACTATGATCTCAAATTGTTAGGAGTGAGCAAAACTAGATGGATGGGAGAAGGAAGACTGGCAAGTGAAGGCGTAATTGTGTTATACTCCGGGGGTGAGGTAGATTACATTAGAGTGGTCGCTTTGCTTTTAGACAAAGTGATCGCAGAAGCGCTAATCAGTGTAGAAACTGTGTCAGACAGGATCATCACTGCAATTTTGGATGAAAATTTACTGAAAACCTCCAGGAAGGTCTTGTAGTAAACAAGTTTTCTTACTGAGAAACATAACTGAACAAATTTTGGAATTTCAATCAAAACTGGTGTTGAACTTCATTAATTTCAGCAAAGATTTCGACAGTGTTCACAAGCAAACCACTCTGAAAAATACTAGAGAATTACGGAGTTCCAAATACGATCATTACCCTTATAAAGTCCTTGTATGGCTAGCGGAGTCAGAGCTAGCTTAGGTATAACAGAAGAATTTGAACTGATCTCTGCAGTGAGACACGGCTTTATACTGTCCTCCTTCTTGTTCATAGTACGCTTGGATTTTGTAATGAAGAAGGCAATGCCAGGCAAAGATATTGGTATTCCCTGGGAAAGCAACTCTAATCTCATGGACCTCGATTTCGCTGATGACATAGCCATAGTGGCTGGAGATAGCACGAAGTGTCAAAACATGACAGACAGGCTGCAAGTCGAAAGTGACAAAATATGGTTGAGGATAAATGAAGGCAAAAGCAAGTTGTTGAACATCAGCAACAATCAGGCAGCTTGAGATAGTACAGAAATTTCCATACCTTGGAAGCTATGTTACAGACTCTGGTGAAGTGGAAACAGACAAGACCAGTAGGGTATGCATAGCTGGAGCAGCTTTCCAATCAATGGCACACAGAGGACTCGACAGATAAGCTTAAAAAACTAAAACCCAGTTATACATAGCAATAGTCGCCTCTAGAGCTTTATACGCAAGTGAGATCTGGAAAAATACATAGAAACTAAAAAGAAAGTTGGGCTCCTTCCATCAGTGGAATCTGAGAAGAATGTTAGGCATTACATGGCGGGGCAGAATAACTAACGAAGAAATCTCAAGACAAACAGGACAGAGAACATTGCACAAGATCGTTGAAGACAGGAGATGGACATTGGCGGGACGTATGTTGCGGCTACCTGCTGGCCAGCCTGCTGGTCACGCTTTATTCCGGAAACCTGTAGCTGGAAGAAGGAAGCGAGGCAAATCTGGACGGATGTGGCAGGCAATCTTCAGAGATCATCTAAAGGCTCGAGGACTGTCCCTTCAAAATGCTCATTGGTCGAGGATCAAGCCCGATGGCGTTGTCTTGCTGCTCGATGCCCTGGACAGGATTGGAGGGCATAAGGTCTTTTTACATTTATTGGCTGCCACACTCTACGATAAAAAAGAATATGGAGAGTAATACGATTCATGTGAATTCAATCATACAAACATTTAGTCATGTGAGAATCTGTTGGTCACCACAAGGCTTTTGTTTTTTGTTCTTTTATCTCTTCTAGTTTTTCAGTTGGAAGTGTAGGTACAAAATACGATGAAATGTCTGTTCTAGCCTTACTTAAACAATCGTTTTTCTGGCAATATTGCCATTGGATTTCATAATAGATTTCTCAAAGTCTCAAAGTACCTACTAGAAAAAAATGTAAGATTTCTGCCTTTGTCTATATTGTGCTTGCCACTATAATATCTCGGCCTTTGCTGTCTATAGTTTTAATAATCATATTTTTTGCTTCGGATTGCTTTCTTTTACAATACAAAAGAATTCACTGCTCTAAAACTCAGCTCAGCTCAGCTCGGCTCAACTCAGCTCAGCTCAGTTCATACCTTTGATTAAACGACAAAACCGTAAAATTCAACTTAACTTCAAAAAACTAAATAAACTCATAAAACCCTGATTTCATACTAGCAATGTAAAATCTTTCCAGATATTTACCTTTTTTTGTCTTGGAGGAATCCTAAGGAAAAGCTGTGCCGATATCAGCTGACCAAGATCGTGTTTTCGTAGCTTGCTAGTGTAAAAGAGTCGTAAGCCAGAGTTGTCGTATTTATTTGGTGCTGCACCTTCGTTGTTCCAATGAATTTGAAGTCTGATGAACTTGAAGCTGCTTTTTCCAAAACGTATTCCAGAGAAATTGTCTGTACATAGACCTGATCAAAATCATAAAAATTGGGTATAATACGAAGCTTGATATAATTGTATAACCCCTACCATAAATACATGTTTCATAATAAAGTCAAACTTCATATTTTCAGAGCTTGGTTGGGAAGGTGAACAGAAAATACCAAGTATTAGCATGCAAAGTCGACCTCCAACCTTTGACAATAAAATGCAACTACAATGGTGGTATTTACATTTTTAAGTATGCCTTTTGGAACTGCAAAACGTTTAGCGCAACAATCGAAAGACTCCAGCACATTAAAAATCAATGGGAAGCCCGTTCATCACCTAGCATCATACACCTACCTGGGGACCTGGCTCGATTCAAAGTTCACCCTACAAGACAACTTCGAAAAAAGCTACAAGAAAGCAACTGAGGGACTGAGCTTACTAGCTAAGCTAAGGTTACCTTAACACAGAAACAGTTTTCAAAATTTACGAAATGGTGATCATTGTTATGTACAGCAGAATGATCAGCCTAAAACTTACAAATATATAGCAGAAAAAGTTGAGATTATTAAACAACAGTCCCGAAAGATTTATTGGAAGTTGTGTCAAAATAAGATCAATTGAGAGTAGAATGAAAATAAAAGCGTTCACCTTCGCAAAACAATACCTAGATGTAAAAACCTGCAAAAACTTTGAGAACTATTTTCAGATAAATGTTTATATTAACAAATCTAGAAACAGTGGAAAATTAGTCGCACTATCGTCTGCTAAGCTCGAATTTGGTAAAAAAGCTTCCAAGTTTCGAGCTACCATTATTTATGATAAGCTATCTTTAGATGTCAGAGACAGTTCAAATATGATAAATTTAAGACGCTCGGTACATTTTTTGGCAAGTGAATAAGCTTAATAGTAAAGGTGTGAATTGATGCTTGCTTGAATACTATTATGTCTTTTTTTACAGGACACACATTTATAGAAATAATTTATTTTACCTAAGTGTACATATTTTGTAAAAATATTTTATAATAATAATAATAATAATTAATTATTATTATTATTATTATAACCAAGGTATACTAAGTTTATTATACTAAGAAGTTCATACACTTTACGTTCTCGCATGTAAAATTGAATCAATGGAATTCATTTTGGTCGAAGGTTTTTCTTTTCACATTCAGCTTGCCCACTACGCAAAATATGAAAAACACAAGTCAAGTGCTTCTTTCTGAATAAGAGGCATCCTCGAAATTTCACATCCTTTTCTTCAGCACCTTTAAAATGGCATCTCTTGAAATAACGACTCTCTCTGCAACTCAGTCCACAAAAACTGTACAAATCACCGTTGGTCACAATTTTTTACTCCACTATTGTAAAGTAATAGCGCATGTTAAGTAGATTACCAATGTTATTTTTACATAAAAGCAACCCAAAACGTCAACTAAAGAAACAAACTGAACATTTTTCTCGTGTAAGCATTATCTTTGACTGTAAATGGGTTTCAGGTTTTTATCAAATTTTCATCTCGTTGTATTTAGTGTGAAGTGTGTATCTCATAGAAACAACTAAGCCTACTTCTCTCTTCATTAGCTGTAGCCTTAATGCTGCTGCACTTTTTTGGTGGTTAATTTTTTGAAAAATAGTCCAAAAATCTTGAGAGTTCACTTTTTATATCATATAATTTTGCTGAAAAAAGAAAATAGAGAAATGAAAATATCTATGTAAATACTAGGTATGAATAGTTTTACTCAATCAATTAATTATATGGACGCAGGGCCAAAGTAACTTATATTACGGCGGCACCAAATAAGCAGACTTAAATTTAGGTGAAGTAAGACGTACCTTATTTGTATAGGAAAAAACTCCCGTGATTTCAAAGTTATCTCAAACGCAGTAGGACAGTCTAAAAATCTGATTTTTAGAGTTTAGTGAAAACCAAACACTTATGACACTTTAGAGCCCCTTTTTTAACAGGAGGTTGGAACCCAGACAATTAATGCTAATGCACTTTGTCCAACACATTGCTTCAGTCATTATTATTCACAAAATTTGGCCAATTTTTTCATTTCTCCATGACTACACAAGGCATAAAGTCAACAAGTCTGTGGAACAGTTACGAAAAGAGAGTAAAAACCCAGCCAAGGCTAAGGAACGTGTTGATCCTAAACTTTTAAACATTCATGTTATACGATGAAAGAAAACATCCAGAGACCAAAGAGATCCATGATCCAGCCGTCTGAATAAGTATACTACATTCATTGAAAGATTTAGTACATCCAGGGGCAGCAACGTCATAAGAATGAAGACTTAGGGTGAACCGAGTCACATGAGTTACACGAGTTGCAACAAAGTGTTAAATAAACTTAAATAAACTCCTGTTAACTAATCATAAATCAAAGAACTAGGTGTGATAAAGCAATTAAAAAATCTTTTTATTACTTCATGTTCAAATATACCAATCATGTCAATCCTATGAGGGTAATTTCATTTCTTTTGTAATTTGTTCTAGTTATAACTAGATGTGCTAGAGAAATATGTTCATTTTGTTTAACTGACGATTGTGAAAAACATGAAACTGACTGTTCTAAACAAAGTTTTGTTGATTTTTTTTGTCATCTACCATATGATAGCTTTAATATTCTTATATTATTGAGCACTGTCGATAGCTAAGAAATACTTCGATACTGGTACACTGATATACAAAAGACTACTTTTATGTGTGCATGAACCATTTTAACTGAATCTTATCAACAGATAGCCGTAATTTTTATTTTTCATTTAAGAAAATATCACAACCAACACGATATATTTTGCCATATATGTGGAAAATTTGCGGCAAGACAACAGAAAAGAAGCATAAATACTTACGTCCGATAAGCTTATCATGTTTACATCCAGTTGAGAGTAGGAGATCAAGACAAACCCTGAGCTTTTCACATTGTTTGCGTCACATGCTACACAATATTAAATGGATGGACAAAGGGCAAGAAGAGATATTTTCCTTTTGAAATACCAATGGGGTACGTAGAGCCTAAAGATCACATCAACTACTGTTACTTATGTTTGGTGAAAACATCAGTATTTACTAGTACAACATGAAAGAAAATTGTATATTATGATCTAGAATCAGTTCGCAGTCCTGTTCCACATTCTGAAGATCTATCCGTACCAAAAATTAAGGAGCTTCTGTCTACAGATGCAAGTAGTTTGTAAGCTATTTCAAATGACTCGGAAATTGGAGGATAAGACGAGTATTCTCCTACTGTATTCAATCAGTATGAACTAAACGATTTGGAACGAGATCTAAATTTATCTAAACTGGGTGCAGAGCTATTACTTTCAAGAGTCAGCAAAAAAGGCTAACTCATGCTGATGGAAGAATTACCTACTACAGATCCAGAGAAACACAGTTCCTTCCTTTCTACAGCAGTGGTAGTAATTTTGTGTACTGCAATGCATTATAATGGACTTGTTTTACTTTGGAAGTTACTGAGTACTAAGCAAATGATTGGCAACTATTCTTGGACAGCTCGAACTGCGCTTTTCTCCACAATGGACATAAAGTTGGAGTAGTTCCTACACGACTATTTATTTCTATGTATTTCTAAAAGAAGATTACGAGAGTAAAGAGAAGATAATTAGCCTACTTTGCTATCATGAACATAATTGGATAACATGTGTGGATTTGAAGATGGCAAATTTTCTACTAGGTCAGCAGAGAGGCAATACAAAGCATCCTTGTTTTTTATGCTAATGGGATGATCATCATTGAGTAAAGCAAGATTGGCCCGTTATGGCACAACAGTACGTTTGAGGACCAAATCTCATATGTCAAACCCTGGTGGACCCTGCGAAAATATGTCGTACGAAAATGTGAAAGCAAGGGTATTTGACGGAACCTGATGAACGGCAGTGACTTTGAAGGAACCATGAGAGTTGATGGAAAGGCTGGATGGCTATCTTATGTAACTTCTGTTGGGCAGTTCTTGGGAAATCATAAAGCGTTCAACAACAGACACTTGTTAGCCTATTTACTAGAGAACGTCCATAAGCTTAGCAGCAACATGAGCATCAAACTAGATTTTTTCGTAGTGACTTGAATGAGTTTCCAGATAACCTTAGATATATCAGTGACGAATAAAGCAAGAAACACCAGTGCTACTTAAATAAGAATTGGAAAAAAATTAGCAAAGAGATAAGCCTTTTCTCAAGCGGACATAAAAAATCGAACACAATAAAGAAGTGGAGAAATAATTGAATTGCTAGAATGCAAAACACCAATACAAAACTTCCAGAATCATGACTTTCAGGATTTTGAAGAAAAAGAGATTCACAAACTTGCTTACTATAACGAAATTTAGCATAGGACATCACCAATTTACAAGGAATGCTGGCCCGTCTGAAACACCCCGAGATTTATCAGCTCCATCACTTTATAGCTGAACATAGAAATGATTGCGATCAGTAACTATGATTAATAACTAATGTTTCAATACCAACATGAACCCGTTTTATAAATTCAATTGAAGCATCAGAAGCTGATTTGCTAAAGACTCAATCTCAAGGAATTCACATCTCAATCTAAAAGCACAAGAAAAGCTTTAACCATTGAAAAATGTCATAAAGACCTCTGATATTAGTGATACCAAAGGAGAGATCATTTGTAAAGATAACTACCATATCTCGAGTTTACAGCCTCAAATGTGAAGTCGGTCTTGGGTCCGGAGCTTCTTCGATCCCCTTTGACCACTGACAATCCACGGGGTACTGGGGTCTATTTGTTTAATTAATCTTGTCATGAAAAAAAATTAAAATAGATATAGATTTCTAAAAGCATCGCCAGATTATCAATTTACTGACTAACTGAGTATAAGTTTATGAAGTGCCATAGAAGTGAGCGACAGTATGAACTAACACACATTGCACTCATAAAAAAGAAGTGGTGATGACACTTCCTAGATGCTTGGTGTCAATGACACTACCAAACTCTTAAAATTGTCTCTCACCATATGACAAACAGCCCCGTTAGATGCAACTTTGACATTTTAAAAGTCTAGAGAAGAAATATAACAGTTTTCTCTCTGTTAAATATTGCTTAAAAAATTATTACCTCTCTCTCCAAGAGCCCAGCCAGCTATCATTTCGCTACATTTAGCCCCCATCATACATTCAAATGGCCTGTCCTCATGCGGCATGTGATCAAGGTCCGAACACGCATACAGATCCATATGGTGTACAGCTGAGGGCGTGTTAATTAAAGGTTCGGTAGCAACTATGTGGTAGTCCTTATCGTCAGGAAGAACAAACGTCTTGCAATAATAAGATGTCTCCTTTGCTGGAATCTAAAGGTTGCAGACAGTAAAATATAATTATTTAATTGGAGAATTTTAGTTGAGTGCACTCACCAAAAATTTCAAATATAATAGAGTAAAAAATAATCTATAGTTACAAAATTCAAAGTCACTCAGTGTATATGTGTGCGTGTTTGTGTAAGCACGGCCCAAATAGAATCGGACAGCAGGCAACGTAAAAACCTCATATGTTGAGGGTTGTTTTGAAGCCTCGTCTAACTATGAGCTGTGTCTGTTTTAAATTACACCTCAGGGAAGCAACAGTGGCTGAAAAAAGTTCTACCATCGAAAAATGAGTTTGACCAGGCAGCGTAGAAAGTTCCGTTATTTTTTACATTGGTACAGAAAAGCTGGCAAAAAAAGGTGGGAGAGGGGGAGCATGTGGCGTCGCTATAAAATAAAGGACCTACCATCAAAATAAATGCAATCAAGTAACATAGAAAGCGCATTTTTGGTGTTATGAGGCGTTGCTACCCTGAACTGAAGATAAACTATGGATTTTTTTATGTGCTTGTAAGATTTGGCCTGGAGGTGGGGCCAAAGAATACCACCCACGTATCTCTGCGTGTCGTAAAAGGCGACAAAACGGGAACCTCAATACTGAGGGGGTCGGCATTGTCGGATGGCACTGGCATTGTAATAAAAACAACATATTCCTACTGAAGTGTTGTGCAGAAAACGAGTACAGGCTGCCTTTAAATGAGGCTGGTAATGACTTGTGTTAGCAGCAGTGACACAGTATGAGGATGAGGTGGATGATCCAAGTTACTGGACAACGGCTTTTACTCAGTATTCTGTAAAGCAGACTGGCAACCCCAGTACTGGCTTGCCAACTGCGGTGAAAAAGGCAACAGAGAACCACCTCATTAAAACGTTTCTCCATGAACAACCATGGATCGTCACAATTCTAATCATCCGAGGAACAGCCCTAATGATATTCCAGATTTCAATCGGCAAAGGAACCTCGCTCCCAGTAGGGATCCTCATCGGAAACATGTGAGACCCGACCGTCATCAAGCGACTGTTAGGAACCGATCAAAATTCCGCATTGGGACCTGGAATGTGAGAACTTTACACCAGGACGGGAAACTAGAAAACTTGAAACAAGAGATTAAGAGGCTCGATATAGGGCTTTGTAAGACAAAATGGACAAAGTGTAGTCCATTTTTCATCGACGACTACAAAGCAATCTATGCTGGTGGTGAGAAACATTAGGGCGTAGGCCTCCTTCTAGATGAGGAGATGGGCAAGTGCGTGATGGAATGCTGGTCATTGAGTGAAAGAGTTCTTTTGGCTATGCTGCACAGGCTACCCTTCAACATTTCCATCATTGTTGTATATGCTCCGATAAGCGAGTCCTCCGATGAGCTGATTGATGCATTTTATGGAAAGCTAGACGAAGCAAAACATAAATGCAAAGACAATGAGATCACTACTGTCATGGGCGATCTAAATGCTAAAATGGTATCTGGTGGAAAAGGAAAATTGGTAGGCCAGTTTGGTATTGGTGAAAGAAACAGCCGTGGTAATAGATGGGTCCAATAGTGTGACCAGAACAGGATGGTCATCATGAACACCTGGTTTAAACTATATCCACGAAGAATATACACATGGAAAAGCCCAGGTGATCGCAGCAGAAATCAGATTGACTACATCGCGATAAATGATAGATTGAAAAGGGTAGCGAAACACACAACAACTAATACAGGGGCAGACTGTGGGAGCGATCATGTTCCAGTAGTGTGCACAATTGAGTGCAAATTGAAGAAACTGAAAAAAGGAGCAGCGGTCGGAAAACTTAACTTTGAACAACTAGTCAAAGAAGCGGTCCAAGAGAGATATGCAGTTGCAGTGAGAAATAGATTTGAGCTGCTAGAAGATGAGGACTGCCCCACATGGAGTGAAATGTGAAATACATTTTAGTCGAATCAGCTCATAACTGCCTTCCACAGAAAGACAGAAAAGGCAGCAGGCAAAAGTGGATGACAGAGGAGATACTGGACATGATGAGTGACAGACAAAAAATTACAGACATGAGCAGTAGCAAATATCGAGAACTGAATAAAGCCATCAAGTAAAAATATAGCGAGGCCAAAGAATCCTGGCTAAATAACAAATGCTCTGCAATCGAAAATAAACCTGTCGATTCTAGCGAAGTCTACAGGCGTATTGAGGAGCTAAGTGTGAGAAAATCAAGTTGTACTACATTGGGTGGTATCAGGACATGTGACGGAAACCATGCTAGTTAAAAAAGTAGACATACAGAAACGATGGGTTGAATACGTAAGTGAGCTGTTCCACGACGTGCGAGAAGTCATGCCTGTTCTTGCGGAGACTAACAATGGCCCCAAAGTTCTAACTTCGGAGGTGCAAGCCGCCATGAGGAAAATGAAGAGAAAAAAGGCAGCCGGCCCCGATGGAGTTGTAATAGAGATAATTCAGGCTTTAGAGGAGTATGGTGTTGAAACGTTGACAACGGTAATCAACCAGATTTACGATGAGGGGAATTTCCCAGCTGACTTGATAAAATCCATTTTCATAGTTCTCCCAAAGAATGCTGGAGCAGTGGATTGTGACCAACATCAAACAATCAGTCTGATGAGTCATGTGACAAAACTGATACTGAGAATACTGTTAATGACAGCAAGGAATAGGATATCACCTAAGGTAGGAAGAGAGCAGTTCGGCTTTGTAAAGGATGCATGAACAAGGAATGCTGTGTTTGTGCTACGTATAATTACAGAAAGGGCTGCAGAGATGCAGAAGGAGGTGTACATGTGCTTTATAGACTGGACAAAGGCTTTTGATAAGGCACGTTCTGTGCAACTCTTTTAAAACCTAGGCAAGCTGGACATATGTGACAAAGACCTTCATCTTTTGCAAAACCTTTACTAGTAGCAGTGACCCTGTGTGCGCATTGGAAGAGAATGGAGGGGGGTGTAAGACAAGAATGTGTGATGTCCCCAGACATGTTCAATTTCTATAGCGAGTAATTTTTGAGACATAAAATATAATATAATATAATATAATATAATATAATATAATATAATATAATATAATATAATATAATATAATATAATATAATATAATATAATATAATATAATATAATATAATATAATATAATATAATATAATATAATATAATATAATATAATATAACGCAAAATAAATAGTACAATTTATTTTATGTTAGGTATAACCGTTAGTATGGAGAAACGAATAGATACAGCAGAGATGTTGTTTCTGAGGAGAATAATGAGAATATCTTGGACAGAAAGATTAACAAATCCGGAAATGTTGGAGAAAGCAGGAAGAAAACGTTTCTTCTAGGATCAATCAGAAAAAGACAGTTGGAATTTCGGTCACATGCAATGCGGAAGGGAGAGCTAGAACATCTTACTGTGACAGGCAAGATCAACGGAAAACTAAGCAGGGGCAAACAAAGAATAACATACATGTCAAGCATGAGTAGATGTACGAATGTAGCGGAGTGAGAACTGTTAACAGAAACAAAGGACCAAAAGAGGTGGTACTCGATGATCGTCAGCGTCCTAGCAGGACATTGTTTATAAGAGAAAGGGATAATCATTATTGAATAAAATGATATTGTGTATAAATTAGCTCCAATTATATTACATGGTACTAAATTATATGAATATAATCAGACAATTGTACAAGACTAACTCACCAGCGACGAGGGGAAAGCAGCATCAAAAATCAATGTTTCAATATCATTTTTTGCTGGGCAATCATTCCCAAAGGGGCATTTTATCCACGATTGGCGTTGCTGACATCGTCGGCTGTTGATTGGCTCACATAATCCTGGATGAGTTATATTAATTACCCTTTCAGGTACCTCTCCCATTTTCCATTTGCAGAAGGGATCACCTTAAATAAAGTAAAAGTTGGTTTGTTTCAAATTTCTATTTCGTAGCCATAAAATTTCCTTATTAGAGTGAAATATTTTATCGTGTCTTCTGTTTGCTACAAATAAATTATTATTTTATTCTACAGTAGTTTTTTCACGCCTATTTTTTTCCTGTACGGAAAAGGGAATATGTTGATTTCAATACAACAAATGTGTCAATATTGTTGCTACTCCGGACCAACACCAAAAATTACCAGTACTCCACTTACTGTTACTATTTTTCCTATTTCGATAATTTTCAGCACCTCTTTGGCAGTATTCTCATTTTCCACATATTTCCTTCATCGCCTTCTACTTCAAAGGCAACAGCAGCAATCACCAAAAAACTTTAAAAGTAATTCCAGCTTCAGTTACTTCATTCATTTTTATTACAATTTTAGCTGCGGCTAAAATTACTACAATTGCCTCTTTCATTATAACTGCTACCCACCATCTCTGTTGACAGACCATAAAAACTAATATTACTTCCACTACAACTTGCATCACCTTCACAGTAACAAATATCATTGTTGCTCCTGCTACTACTACTACTACTACTACTATTACTATTACTACTACTATTACTACTACTATTGCTGTTGCTATTGCAGCTGTCATTAATACAACTGACAACACTAGTACTACTACTACTACTATTACTATTTCTACTATTGTCTTTAAATTCCACTACTTTTTCAAGTGCTGATGCTACCACGGCTAAAATTTTTATTACTACTTTATCTACGAATATTAGTTATTGCTATTTCTGCTACTGATACTGCAGCTGTTGCTATTACTCTCACTACTGTCACTATCATTTCTATGTAACATCCAATTATTTAGTCGTTGTATTAGGCTAACAACTGTCAGTTGAACTCATAACTTAACTTAATTTCAAGGGAAGAAATAAAGGCTTGGGACAAGATGATAAGATCAGTGATTCTTCTACTGAATTATGATCGTTTAATGTTAGTTATAGATGATTCTGTAATTCAATTAATATAGTTCTATGTATCATGCTGTTTCCTGGCGTAGCAAAATAGTGTTTTTCTGTTAGATATCCTGATCATGCAGATACTAATAAATTTATTTAGACACCAGAATCTGTTAAAAACCGTCAAAACTAAACCATATTTTTTGTCTGCGGCCAATAAATCTCCAGATTCCTTAATAAGTAAAATACAAAATTATTACTTTGGCTAAGATTCAGACACTTGCAAAAGTTAAGGACTGAATATTTTCTGTGCCTCTTTAACACTATGGGAAGTCGGTTTAAATATAAGATAAATCAATAAAAATATTACAACGTAAAGATAATATGAAACATGATGCTTACAGGGAACCAGAAAGAAATCAAAAGAGTAGTTGACTTACATTATCCAGGATCGTGGTAAGACAATTCAACCAAATACACAAAGGTGAGAAAAAGCAGAGGCCTAGGCTGCACCTAGACACTATCTAGAAATCTCAGTGAAAATTCAATTTTGGATTTTTATGGTAGAAAACCATACCTCAATACAAAGTTAAATCTTGGAAGTTGTCGTAAGTACTAGACCATGCAGTGGATGACTGCTATGTCGGCCTGATTTAAGCCTAAAACAATAGTTAAAAGAATTGTATCATCCGCAAACAGGAAAAATCAGCTGTCGTTTTTTGTTATTGAAAGCTATATATCTGGTTAACTTCTTTAGTCAATGAGACAATAGCTACTTATGGATCCAACCAGTGACAAGCATATTATGATGACGTTTCAAAACAAATCGCTTTTTGACATTATATTCTGCTATATTCTGATGTTTTCAAAAAAGACCGATGCTAATCATCTATTTTTTACTCTAAGATTGACTTGGGGGAAAAAGTGCGAATGTTACTTGTCAGTAAAAGTGACCATTGTAGGACAAGCGCCTAACAGCCTCCGGAAAAAAACGCAAGGAATCTTTCTTAAGTGCCTCCATAGAAAGACGTTTATAGTCTACAATGTACAGTGACCATGACAGCCCCACTTGGAATGGCTTTTTTTCCGTTTCGTGATAGATCATAACTGTATTACATATCATCCAAAAGACCTTAGTGAATCAAAAGTTAGACTGAGAAATTTAATTATCACATAGGGCTAAAGAGCCCCTAAAAACCCAACCTAAAAGGATTAATCTGCAAATAACTTGCCCTTTTCGTTATAGTCACATTTACTTAAGTACTAAAGAGTACACTTGACATCAATATTGCCTGCTGTTGGTTTGAAGGAGATGAAGTCTCAACATGAGTTCATCCCAAAGTATAATAATATCTTATAAAGAAACGAAAGCCTGACATTGTGCTTCACGAAGGTTCTTACTCCCGTTATTAGGGTGTGAAAAGAAACAATAAATTAACTCGAGAAACAGTGAGACCTAAAAAGAAATTCAAAAAATGTTTCATATTATTTTAGACAATATGCCCGTATTAGCGCCAAAGTGTATTTCGTAATTCGAAGTTTATCGATGGTTTTTGGTTACCCTTCGAGCTTTATCTCCCCGGAGAAATGTGGCTAGCTTTAGTCTTTTCCTTAAGTATTACATTTTACATGGGACGTATTCTCATGAGCTTTCATCCCTGAAGCCGATTCAGTTGTTTGTATCTTGAGTGACTGATTTTTGTCAATGTTTCCATCCTTTTTATCCTTATCCTTATTCTCATCCTTATACTTATTCTTATCCTTATACTTATCCTTATCCTGTAATAAATCTTCATATGAATGTAGGATTTTTTCCCTCGGACTGCTAGATAGTAAAGCTCTTTGGCTTGTAAGTACTTTTTTCATCATTTGTCATTACGTTTTGGGTCAACTCTAATCTTTAACCTAACCAGGGATTTTCTCTGCCTTTCCTTGACAGTTTCATACACTTAGTAACTCTATGCGTTGTGTTGTTCGAAATCACAAAAAATATAATCATGAGAAGTGGAAAGAATTCTTATTGTAGAGGTTGACATAATATGATGAGTGTTATGTCTCTCCCATTTTGCAGTTTTCATACAAAACATACTTTGACTTAAAATGAGAACTACGGGGAGTAGATAATAGCTGTGATGTTGACCTTAATGAAACTTTTAATGACAATGGCATATTTTTTGGAGAGGATGATAACAGTAATTACAGACCTTTCTTATACAATTTCACTGAAAAACAAATTACTTTCAGTCTCACCAAATGCTTTTGACCAGAAGACCACCTCAGCAGATCATTGAATGTTGATATTTCCTATATATTTATTCCAAAAACGTGAGACAGAGAAAAATTTCGGACTGAGAAAAAAATTCGATAGAAATCTCAGACAAAATTTGTCCAAAAAGCCATTTTAGGTTTTTCATATAACCTCTGAAGAATAGAAAAAGTCAATTTTGAAAACAAAGTACTTAATAAAGTTAAAGATAACAAGGAAAATGAACAGGCAATAGCACCGTGGTTGGTTTATATAAATTATTATATGATTGCTCTGAGATATCATCGAAAAAACGTTGTAAGGAAGTAGAGTAGACTAAGACAACTAGAATTAGTTGAAAGTTATAATTACTGAATGACAGAAAATATCTAAAGTAGCAAACATGAAGACCTTGTATATTATCGAGAAAGAAGACTAAAATATGGAAATATTGTGAAATATTATTTCAAATGCACCACATGACTGCTTGCTATCGATTGACATTGGTGTTGACAATAACTGTGTTTAACTGTAATTGATTTTATGTTCCTCTGATCAAAAGGAAAAGTAGTGACAAAATTCTCCCAGGAATAAAAAGTAATTTTTTAATTTGAAAAGTTTACTAAATTTATTCGATATCTTTCTGACATCCGATGATAATTATCAAAATTGTCACAAATCACAATTGTCTTAGCTTGTGACAAATTGTCAGAAGCTAAGACAATTAGGTTTTCAAATTCTGGTCCATTGTCTATATGATGATTAGAATTACTAGGTGTTGTGAAAAAACAGTATGACTGTTTGTTCAATTAAATGACTCACAACTTTTCAATCAGAAACAATTCATTGTTTCCCGCCAAAAATATGTTATCAATTTGAGAGGGAGGCTAGATTTTTGTAGTCTCGATGGAGAAGCTGGAGAAATAAAATCAACAGAAGCATGAAGTCATTAAATTGTTGTCATTGTAGAACACAAACAAGAAACATGGTGTCAGAAGTACAGGATGAGATTTTTAGAGTTAGAGACAGACTGAAATTTATTTCCTGACGTTCTCTTAGTGCTGAAAACCTGTGTTTTATCGAATTAAGTTTCTGTAAAAATTTCAACTTTAACTGTGCAAGTGAATGGTCAGACCAGAAAGAGACGTTTCTGAGGTATCGATTACCTTCAAAATTAGGTACAGACAATGAACGTGTACAACTTTCCGCTTTAATATTTTCAATGGGAAGAGAAGCAGAAAGCACTTTCAAGACTTGCAAACGATAATGGACATAAGAATTTCACGAGTTGATTGAATAAATTTAATGGTTACTTTTTCCCTTAACAAAATGTGGATTATAAAGGACCCAAATTTCATTCAAGATGTCAGCTCCATGGTAAATTGATTGGGTAATTCACCAAAAATTTAAAAGGACTCTCTGAACATTGTGATTTTTCCGACAAAACTTAGCAAAAGATCGTTTGATTATTGGTATCTTAGATGCATGAATGTCTGAGAAGCTTCAGTAAATACATCATTTAAGATTAACAAAAGCCACAGAGCTTTAAATGAGTAAAGTTGTTGATTAGGGACCAGAATCAGGGACAGAGGCTAGAACGAATAGACAGTTCAATGTCCAATAACTCATGGAATAGAGAAGGGAGACAACACCAGGTACACAAAAAGGATTGCAGAAAACCAGGGTAGGGTAACAGATTATATGAATTTGTAAAGTGTCCCGCTAGAGGTACTCGTTGCCCTGAATGTGAAAAAGTAAACCACTTTATTGTCTGTTGTCTTTCGAAAATCAAAATAGTGGAAGAAGTAGAAGACGTTACCCGGAAGTATACACAGAATGCATTATTTTTTAGTGCGGTGGACTAGGCAACTGTGAAGCTTGGTTTACAAAGTTGAAAATATGAGGCCCTAATACCTGTTACGAACTAGACAATGGAACTGGCGTTGCAGTTATTAGTGAAACTTATTTTAACATCTTGTCATAGAACCGAAACCTTTAAAATACCTAGATATTCTGGAAACACTAAGTGAAGAACTGTCACACATAGGTAGATTTACTGTAGTTACTAAGTTCCGGAACTCTGTCTACCAGTTTGCACTGATTTTCATCCACGAAAGGACATGCACAACAATTTGCTATCCTTTTGTGCAGCACCAAGAATGGGTTTAGTACAAAAGCTTGGCAAATGTTGAACAAGCTAGTGGGGATATAAAGGGAGACTCTGTACAAATCATACAGCATGATGATGCACAGCCAAACTGTTTGAGCACTTTTAGTAGGAATCCCTTTTAATGACTGCCAAATTTTGAAGATAAAGTTGACAAATTTAAAACATGGACATTACAGTACAAGTTGAGAAACTTGCTCTATAATACCCATGTTCAGCAATTGTACCAGGAGAGAAGAAAAATTGTAAAATGAGACTTTGTATGGAGTTAAAATGCCTCAATTAAACCTGAACATTGCATAATAGCAAACATTGACGTTTTTCTCAATTTTTCAGTGTCAATTCCCTTGCCAAAGTTCTTTGCCACTAAAAGTTTTCAACAGATACCACTCACTACTAAAAGTCATCAGAGGACATTCATTCTAGTGCTGACAGGAGACGAACAATCAAGGATCCTTAACCTCCTACAAATCTTTTAGAATTACAAAGAGTTATTAGAATGTTTTCAGAACTAGGACATTTTGTTCCAAGCTCATCTATAGATTTGAATATACTTAATAGCCCGCTGGAATAGGATACAGCTTGCTCTTAAAGTTTACCACAAATAAAAGGTTTTAATAAAGTTAATCAGCTAATTACACAAGCATTGACATTAGCCTTTCACCATTCATTTCCAGTAAGTGTCATTGGTACTGATCCTGGTTACGAAATAGCTGCAGCTATATTCAGCAATAACGTCTGATATACCACCACAATTTTTGCTTTTTGAAGGCCTACAAAATCAGAAAGGAAATACACACACAGAAAAAAAGAGTGCCTTGGAGGGGTTTGGGATTGTGAGACGTTTGATCGATACGTGGTTAGTTGCTTGTCATTTCGTTTGATTACGGACCATAAATTTTTAACACACAAGACCTCAATCGCACACCTATTTTGTCAACGACTTTAGATGCCTTTTCAATGATATATTTCAAATGCTGAATATTGCCTGGAAAATAACTGATTGTATCTAATGCATTATCGAGGAGTCCTTTCAGTGTTGCCTGGAGTGGCAGTAAAGGAGGCGTGGCCATTTATGTTACAATCATTTTGAATTCAAAACCTTGTACTGACAGTAAGCTAAAACAAATTCATTAGACGACTACTGTAAATGCAAACATGCCATCAGTTATCAACTGTTACAAAGCTGGATTAACAAGAAAATTTTGTCTATCTACAGTGCTTTACAAATATAATCTGATATGCAAAATTAACTTTGAGATCACCAAAGCTTCCTTCAGCTTTGTGATAATATTGTTATTCCAAAAGCTATGAGGTCAGATACTTTAAGCTCGATTCATGGTGGTCATTTTGGTCTCAAAAAGTGTTGTGAATGAGCCAAGCTAAGTGTGTGGTGACCTGGGATAGATGTGGATATTGACAATCTTATTAAAACCTGTGCATTCATTAATGAATATCGTCCTAAACAATGTGCAGAGCCCCTTAAAGCAACTTCATTGCCAGAGAGAGCATTAAAACGTATCGGAGTTGATTTATGCGGATTCAATAGAAGTCATTTCTTAGTTGTTATAGACTACTATTCTCGTTAAGCTGCGGTTATGTTCCTCAACTCAGTAACTGGTGATATTATGGATAACTTATTATTTTTCCAGAAGTATGTTATTATTTTGAGACCGAGGCTGGTTTCTCTAACTCGTAATGTAGATGTAGGAAAAATCAAATGAAGAGAAAAAATGCAGTCGTTGTATTGTTATCGTTGCAGTACATAAATATGAAACAAATAATATACTTATTTCCGTTAGGGATCTTTTCCCAGTATAGGTGGGACCAAGTTGTCTGAATACCTAAGGGATAATTTATTGGTAGTGTTCCCACAAAGAGTAAAAAAAATTGAAAAAAATGTTGAAATTATTCATCCTTTTCCGACTTATTTCCCGCACTGAATCTTTGCTTGACTAAAATCAAACATCTCTTGCTTAAATATTTTCACTGGATCGATGAATCAAACAACCTTGACATGTTGACACCAGGATATCTATGGTTTAAGATTCTATACAGTAAGAGTTCAAAAAAATGAAACGTTTTATTGGCCCATTCAATAAAACGAGTATTAAGTTCTATGGAGCTATGCAGCAATCTGCCTTCAAATCAATTTTAATACAATTCGTAGCAATTCACCGGTAAGCACAATTTGGTAAAATTGAAGAAATCATCATCATCATCATCATCATGGAACGGAAGGCTCATGGTTGAGTCGCCGTGGCTTCTTTCGTCATGGTTCTCCACTTAACCCGGTCTTGTGCCGCCCTGTATGCCTGGATGACAGTTAGTCCAGATTCTTCTTTGATGTTGTCCATGTACCTTGTTCTTGGCCTGCCCTTTTTCCTAGACCCGTAGACCATGCCCATGATTAGCGTTTTCTCCAGTGTCTCGCTTCTTAGCACGTGTCCCAGGTATGACAGTCTCTGGTTCACTAAAGTCTGTGAAAGACGCTTGTCGCATTCTATTCTGCGAAAAACTTCCTCATTAGTTACTCTCTCTGTCCAACTTATCCTCAGGGCTCTCCTGTAACACCACATCTCAAAATTTCTGAGTCTTATTCTGTCGCTCTTCTTCAGAATCCACGTTTCACTACCATAGGTTGCAATGGGGAAGACTAGTGCATTTAGCAGTCTCTTTTTCGTCTTCTTGGATATCGATATATCTCTCCAGACTGTTGTGAGAGCTGATGTTGCATTTTTGGCTACAGCAATGCGCTTTCTTATCTCTGGGGTGTCATTGTAGTCATTGATGAAGAGTGCTCCCAAGTAGGTCATTTGATTGACATTTTCCAGTGGTTGTCCATTTACAAAAATGCTGTGTTCATTCCTGGTGTTTTGGCTCATGATTTTCAGCACTTTTGTCTTCTTTGCATTTAGTGATAGTCCAGCATTTTCTGAGGCTTCTTTTACTCTATCTACCAGTTCTTGTAGCTCCTCCATTGTGCTTCCTATCAAAACTACATCATCAGCATATCTGAGGTTGGAGATAGTCCTGCCCCCTACTTTCACACTGCCTTCATATCCTTCTAGTGCTTCTCTCATAATGCACTCTGAATATATGTTGAATAGGTGTGGGGAGATTACGCATCCTTGTCGTACCCCCTTTTCGATTGGGAACCATTCAGAATCTCCATAGGTCGTGCGCACCTTTGCTTTCTGGTTTTCGTACAATCCCATCAGCAGTTGGATGATATGTACAGGGATACCGATTTGTTTCATGTCTGTCCATAGCCTGTCATGCGAAACCATATCAAAAGCTTTAGAGTAATCAATGAAGCATAGGAAGATGTCCCTATTTCTTTCTCTATTCTTTTCTATAACCATCTTCAGGTTAAGGATTTGATTTCTCGTTCCTCTGCCTGGTCGGTAAGCCGCTTGTTCCTCTGCCACTTCATGATCCAGTGTCAACTTTAGTCTTTTTGCAACTACTTTCAAGATGGTTTTGCTACTGTGACTGATCAATGCAATTGTTCTGTTATTGCAACATTGTAATGTATCTCCTTTCTTTGGTATGGGTATAAAAACCGAATTCAACCAGTCTTGTGGCCATTGCTTTTCTTCCCAAATCTTGGTGCAAAGTCTGTGATAGAACAAGACGCCTGCTTTCCCAGAATTCCTTATCAACTCTGCAGTAATTTCATCATCTCCTGCGCTCTTGCCTTCCTTTAGCTCTTTGATGGCTTCCCTGATCTCTTCTAGCAATGGTACAGGTTCGCTGTCTAATTCTTCCATCTCTTGATTCGTGGTTGGAATAGTGTTATTTCTCTTGTATAGATCTTCACAATACTCTTTCCACCTCTCGCGCACTTTTTTACCATCACAAATGATGTGCCCCTCTTTGTCTTTGATTGTATCAACCTTAGGCTTAAATTTCCTGCTTAGGTTCCTAACTCCCTGATACAAGTCTTTGGTGGAATTTGTAATAGAATGCTCCTCTATGGATGAACACTGCTCATTGATATACCTCTCCTTATCGCGCCTCAGTAGTCTCTGCACTTTTCTGTGTTGGTCCATGTATATATGTTCGTCCTCACTGCTGTTCGATTTTCTAGACTTCAACTCTCTTCTCTTCCCTACTTCAGCGAGTGTCTCATCTGAAATCCAGGGAACATGCTTGCGTTTCTTGGTGCTGATGTGTTCTTTTGCGGATTTGAGAATAGCTTCTTTGCCTTCTGACCATAGTTCATCAGGTGTTTTCTCATCCTCTTCCTGGAGGAGTGCTTCAAATCTGTTGGTTATTGACACCAGATATTGGTCACTTAGGCAGTTGTAGTCCAATTTCAATGGTATTCGATTGTTGTTATTGAGTTTTGCCAGCTTCATCTGTAGATTTGCCACTAGTAGCTGGTGATCGGTGTTACAGTCGGCTCCGGGGCGAGTTTTCACGTCCTTGACACTACCTTTCCATTTTTGCTGGATGATGACATAGTCGATTTGGTTTCTTGTTCTCCCATCTGGGGATGACCATGTGTATTGATGTCGGGGATGGTGCTCGAACATTGTGTTTGCAATTACTAAGCCATTTGTGCCGCAGAAATCAAGTAATGTACTGCCTCTCTCGTTTCTCTCTCCAAGACCATGTTTATCGTGGGTACTTGTCGAGGTATCAGATTTTCCAACCTTTGCATTCATGTCTCCAATTACCATTAGCATGTCCCTGTTTGGAATAGAGTCGATCGTGTCTTGGAGCATGTCATAGAATTGTTCTAGTTCCTCGTCACTTGCAGCACTAGTTGGGGCATATGCTACGACTATGGAGAGATTAAATGGGCTTCCTTTGATCCTTAGGTGCAAAACACGGTCACTAATTGGGCTATATCCTATGATGGACTTGGATACTGCCTCTGATATAATGACTCCCACTCCGTGACTGTATCCTTCGCCTTCCTCCTTACCTGAAAAACAAATAGTTTTCCTTTCTGATCTAAAACTTCCTTTCCCTCTCCAGTTTGTCTCACAGATGCCCAAGATTTGAATGTTGCATCGGTCCATCTCATCGCACACTATCTTCAGCTTTCCAGGTTCTTTCATCTTTCTGACGTTCCATGTTCCAATATTAAGAGGCTTCCTCAGTTGTGTTCTTCCAGTAACCAATTTGTCATTGCCAGCCTGGTCGCCTACTGTGCAACGCGTCCCTTGTTTACCCACGCGACGGACGATGTGGTATGGATTTCTTTGTGTCGTAGTCATGACGAAAGAAGTAGTCTGGAGGTGTTTGTAGTGCTAGTAGGGCCCCCAAAGTTCTTTCTACCACCGCAGTCCCTACATTTAGGGGATGCGCCGTTGTCCTGTTTGTCGGATCTTCCGCCTGACCGCCTGATGCATCAGCCGTTGGTCACGATCTAGGGACTCATTCGCCTAACGCATCATCCATTGAGCTGCTGCCCTCAACTTCACTGTTACCCTGGTAGGGGAGCTTTGGGGTTGCTCGACGTGCTCAAGGTCTACCCCAAGACTGCGCAGGGAAGAAGCGCCTCACACCGCCTTGCAGGTTATTGGTTGTCTGTGAAAGCCAGCCCCCGCTGCGTACCCAAATTGAAGAAATACAATAAAAAATGTGTTGTAAGTTGAAGACCTCAACACTAATTTTGTAGCTGTACGTCAAATGGACTTTGAAACCTAAATGCAAGCACCAAATAAATTCTACTAAGTTCGATTGGAATTAATTTTAAGTCACGTTCAATTCAATTACAGCTTTCAACCTTCTTGACATAACAAACTCTATACAACCTCATGGCTAATACATTCTGATGCGGTTCTCTAGTCTAGTTTCATAATTAATATTTTAGAATGTCCTTTAAATATAGTATTTTGTGGCCTCAGGATCAATAATTACAGAAATTAATACACTCTGCGTGTTCCCACTAACAGAATAGGACTTGTTGTAGTTGTTCTTATTAATTATAAACCTTTTACAATTTTGTTAATGTGAAAATTACGAAAGACTGTGGGATCATTTGAGGTCCACTGAGGCCTCTGATCTAATTTTGTGATTCACCACATTCTATTCCACACGTGAACTTCAGAAGTGGTGGCTGATGGACAACTCAATATAACTGCTGTTGCTGTAAGCTGCCAGCAAAAGGAAATATGACATACGTTGTTGATATTAAGCTGTAATCTGAAGTACTTAAGAGAGCGTGTTTACATCAGGTTGTGAGAATGTAATTAAATTTTCCTGTGGTCATTTGGCAATAAAAATAATATTGCTGTGAAATCCATTAAATATGTAGCAAAAACCAGGTTGGGAGAAAGAAAGTAAGTCTTTTGCAGACAAATCAACAGTAATTTGCGTCTTGTGGAGAATAAGAACATTAGCTTCCTCATTTTGTAACCTAATCCTCGGACGCTGACGCTTTTCAGACAGGATCAGACTTAGCTTTCAATTTGTCTTAATTAAAACTAAGAATAGAAACTGAACTGAAGAGTGAATTCTAGGGTGTGCAGTAATGTTATTATGAAATGTCCGATGACTAAAACTCTTGAACCTAGTTACAGATATTTGACCGAAAGCTTTAAATGAATACCCACGGAATGTTGTGCATAATAGCAGTAGTTGAGGAATATTGTAAATGCTGCATATAGCAAAGGAATATCGCCACTAACACCCGAGGAATATCTATAAATTATAAATAGCTAAGAAAACGTGTAATTATTGTAAGCAGATAAGTTTTTATAATTAGCAGATGAATATTCTTTATATTTTTTGTCAAGGTTTTTACAGAAATGTTACTTTTCTCAAAAAAAAGAACAGGCAAAACAGGATTATTTATACTCTTTTTATGCATCCCTTTTGTAATTACACTATCACTTGAATGTTAAATCTTGACATGATTGGACAAAATTTGCTTTAAATAATTATAATAAAACGTTTTAATTAGAATGTGGAAAATTCCACTTCTTAGTTTAAGATAAAGATAAAGCAGCACAACTATTCATGAACGAGTCCAAAACCGAACACACTCACGTCTACATCGCTGAGAAATCGGAAAAGGATAAAGATGGCCAAGTCTGCCGAGGACACGAACACTGGAGGAAAAGCAAGATCCTAGGGTCTCTACTCTGCAGCTACGAAGACATAAAATCTCGCTGCACCTTAGGAAACATTCGCCTTTCAATCCCATTGGAAGATCTTGACTCGGTCAAAAATTCCAGTACAAAAGAAACTCCGACTGTACGAAGCATACTGCACCTCTATCATGGTATACAACTGCAGCAGCTGTTCCACAACGTTGGGAAATCCGAAGAAACTGGAAGTATACCACTGCAAGCACCTCCATACCATCACAGGACATAGATTGCCACACAGCCTCATCTACAACAAGGCACTATACAAGACCTGTAAATGTGAATTACTCTCCAAGAGGAGAATCTGACAACGCCGGTCCATGCTAGGTCACATCCTCCGTATGGACAGTCAGACACCGGCACTACAAGCTCTGGAGTTTGCAATTGATGGAAGCAAAAAGTACTAGGCTAGGCTTGGCAGACACTGCTCAAACCTACTGAAAACAATCCGTGCAGACATCAAACGAGCTTGCCTCGGGATCCTACACACATCCAAACAACTGAATCGCCTAAGACGCTTGGCCAAAGATAAGGTCTCGTGGAATGCACATCAAGAAGGATTGATTGCTGACTCAGGATGTCACTAGACTACTGAATCGGCAGAGACAGTAATAAGTAAGTAAGTAAGTCATTCGAAAAATGAAAATAATAGTGCAAAGGTGTGTATATCATTGCATGGTTACATCATTTTATTGAACGATGGGTAAAAATATACATTCAGTGTCTAGTAGCTAATCAAATAGGTGAGTCCTTACATATTATCATCATTGTTATCAACACTATCATCATCACCAGTAGTAGTAGTGGTAATAGTAGTAGCAGTAGTAGTAGAAGTAGTAGTACTTCTGCTACTATTGTCATCACTAAACTACTTTTTTTCTTTGCAGCAACACTGCTTGAAAAATTCAACAATGTTTCCAACAAATTCTATCAAGTACTTCTTAAAGTAAACTCCCACAAACCACGCAAACCAATAGTAGTAGCGTATGGCTACATCTCCACATTATGTCTCCTGAGCCAGGTTCCGAATTTCTCATCACAGTTGAGGACGGTGTCAAAACCTCCCTCCAGTCTGGTTGTTGGGCACTGGAGGACGATGTGTTTTGCAGTCTCCTGGGTTCCACTGCAGTGGGGACAGTCTGCAGTGGGGACAGTCTGTCTTTTAGTCGCCATTTGTATATGTTGGTTGATGTTCTGCCATGGACTGTTAGCAGTCGGTTTGAGGAGACCCATTGTTTTCGATTGTTATTCTGGAAGCCTGGTAGTCTTTCAGCAGGGTCTTTAATAAGTTCTCCTTCCGATGGTATGTTCGCAAACCACCAGTCTCCCCATGCCTCTGTCATGTTGTAGTTCTCACACAAACCAGTCACTGCATATGATGAAAATTTCAACCGTGTTACATCTACGGACGACCAGATAACAATAATAGCAAGCCCTATTCCTTTTCAATGAATCCCCTGAACAAATAGCATCTAAAGAAAAGTGCCCTTCATTTTTTGACAGAGAAATTAAAAAATCTTCGAACAAACTAAAAGAAAATAAAGGAACGGATAGCGATGGCGTGTACAGTGAATTAATAAAATAAGGTCCTGAC
>RDPX01000035.1:519092-529553 GCA_003991215.1 Morbakka virulenta
AAGTCAATACTTTATATAGTGTAGGTAAGCATGCTATTGGTCTGTAATTCTTTGGCTTATCAGTTTCATCATTTTTGGGTAGAAGAAAAGTGCGAGCTGTAGTAAACCATTCTGGCAAATCTTCTGGGCTTTCAATTGCTTTATTAAATGCAGTTGTTAGTGTACTGTGAGTTGCTGTTAGCTGTTTCAACCAAAAATTTGGTATTGCATCTATGCCTGGTGACTTCCAGTTAGCTGATTTTGTAATGGCAGCACGTAACTCTTCCTTATTATTATTATTATTATTATTATTATTATTATTAGTAGTATTATTATTATTATTATTAAAGTCATTGCTACTGTCATTTTTTTGTGTGGGGGAGTATTTTAAACAGATGCCACTAAATAGAGGAATCTATATTTTGTAGGTCTAGTAACAACCGGTCTCTCTTTCAGGGTCCTCAACACTTTCTAATAACCTCAGTGTGTGGAGCAACACAGATTATTAGTTTAATATTATTGTTTTAATGTTTTTTCTTCTTTTTGGATTATTGTCTTCGAGACACCAAGGCAACAACCTTGCATAAATTGAACGGTGCATTTGACAATATGAAAAGAACGTAAAACTCAGACGATTAATAATACCCGTGGACAAATTTGGGTTTTTCCAAACACCTGTAATTTCAATATTAATGGTTTATTGTTGTTTCCTTTCGTTTAATCACAGTTGAAGCATCCAACTATCACAAACAATGAAAATCCTTTGTCTTGACAAAAAATCTGAATGCCTCCGCTCGAATAGATTGTTCAATATTCAGGCAGGTAGTTGCAACTGTTTGAGCGCATCGATGGAAATCTAAATCAACGATGATTTTGGTCTATGAATCAAAGTCAATAGAAAATAGATAGTCTTGAATCATTACATCCGGTTGTTTGATATATTCTCCAAAAAAGTTTTATCACCACAGGGTGACAAGCGGACAATTCACCCGTTGCTTGCGTCAAAAGCTTTTTTAATAGTGTTTGCGTCACTTTACTATCGTTTTATCACTTTTTTCTTATTCTAAAGGACGATTAGTTTGATTAAGCATCTATACAAATGAGTCTATGGAAAACTATTGGTTTAAATTTCAAGAAAATGGAGTCGAATTTTTAATTCAATCACGATGAAAAGGCCAGATGACGCAAATTAGAAAAAATGAAGACGACGCATTCAATATTATCATCTAATGTATGTAATACCATTATCACCCAATATGTGTTCGTGACATATGCACAACAATCACTTTAAATGTTATCTGGGAAATCACAAACTTATACGTTTTGAAAACTTCACAGGTCATGATACATTACCCAGCTGTAAATGGAGTGTTCCTTATTTATATTGTGCAAATGGGCTGTGGTTTAGTAAATATTTTAGACCTAAAAAATATTAACGGTAAAAATGTCCATTTGGCAAACAAATGAATGACAACCTTTCAAAATAATAACTTTATGTGATAGAAACCTCATATGATAAACTGCGCGTGCGCAGTGATCCCAAAATAAGCGCCAAAGCCGTTTCCATTCCAGTCATGAAATATTTGATCAATTCAATAAAAAAACTAGATTTTACCTCTTCAAACTCGAGAATGAGTAGGCTTATCGATAAGCGATAAGACATAAACCTAAGGGATAAACGTAATTGATAAGTAATTTCCTTTTATATGCGTACTAATAACTGTAGTGCTCTCGTAACGAACGCAACAAAGCGGTTTGAATATCGATCCATTAACAATGTTCTGAGCAAATAATCGAATATGCTAGTGACTAAATGATCTCCTTTTGTTGAACCATCATAAACTTCATTATTTCAATCAGTACTGACACCTGGACAAGGAGTAAAGGAGGTATCACCTTTTGACAGAGATTTTCACAATAAATGATACTATCTGACCTTACACCATTTAATAAAATGATAACATCATAGGTGACGTAGTTTTTCACTGCAAACGAAGACGAAGTTCTGACAACCAAAGTCCCATTCATTCTCTTGTATCAGTCAAAGGATAATGTTTTCGTGTCATCATACGGGGTAACATTGAAAAAATTGCTGCACACAAAATTAAATGATATGGCAAAATACTGTTTGTACTTTCATGATTTTTTAAAGAAAACGCAAGTACAATATAATTTTTAGGGGGGAAAAATACAAACAGAGATGCTCGTTATGCATCGCGAACTTGTACAGTAGTCCTGTTAGACATAAACGTCACTTCTAAACTTGATTTTGTGTGACCAAGTCTGGATTTTAAATTGTGGTTTTTAATTCTCCACAGTGAGGGAAAGTTGTTTGAATAGGTGACCGATATAATACAGTCCGTACAAATTTTCGTCGACGGATTGGTGTTGCGATATAGAAGCTAGTTGCTTATCAATTTTAAAGAACTCCTTCTTTACTTTGGTCACCAAAACTTTCTAAGACAGAAGCTATTAATGATTAATGTCAACAAAACATACGGAACAACCAAGACACCTATGTAAAACATATTGTTTAGTCACATTCAACTTAATCAGATCCGATTTAAAGTGTTAAAATGGAATAAACAACTGATAAGGATCTGGAGACTTTCTACTTCTTAGGTTGTGATTAAAATACTTCCAGATATTACTCAAGGTGTTTTTCAGGTTTCCTATGATGACAATGGCTTTACAAATACATAAAATTACCAGAATTTCTTTGATTAAAAATAAATCTCAGGCCTATTGCAAAAACCCGTAAATTATGCCCTCTTTAATTTTTTTTACGGTTTCTCTCCGGCTGTATTTTGACTACGGCCTTATATCAGGATTAGCGACAGTCGAAAATATCCAGTGCCGACTAAACCTTTTTTTTTTTCGTTAAAATTAAACTTGTTACTTCCACAATTGGCATTTATCGATATAAATTTGGAGCTCGAAAAATTATTCAATTTGTGGTTTTTGCTGTTTTTTACCAACAAAGTGTCCTGGAAGTGTTTTTGACATTTCTGGGTTGACATTTATTTCAATACTTAAAGGGACACATTCACAGACTTTTCTCAAACTACCCCGCTCCTTTTTTAAAAAACGTTATATGTATTTAATAAAATTTAGAGTTTGTTAGAGTTTAAACTAATGTTTTGATTTTTTAAAAAATTCATTCTCTCACCACAGTAAATTTTTTAAAATTTCTTTATAATTTGCCGTAAACCCAAGATAATTTTTGGTAAAGTAGGTCTTAAAACAAATTACTCCACACTTTTTCACAGATTTAACATTTTTAATTTTTTACGCTTTTAAACTATTTTTAAAAAATTTTAACTAGTGACTCTGCAATAAATTCTGTTCTTCAGTTGATACGTTTTGGTCTCCCTTCTGGAACTCTGAAAACCACATCTCCCAAATACCACCTTGTTGCTACACAAGGTCACTGGATGATTACCTAGTTCAAATTGTAAAAAAGCAAAGCTTAAAAAAAAAAAATTTTTAACATAATATCTTTTCTTGTTCTTTCAAGAAATTTGCAATTTTTTTACATATGTTATTTTTCCTGTGATTTTTTAAATAGAAAACAGAAAAATACAGAGAAAGGCGCTAGATAATTTAGTTTAGACAGAGAGTAGCATATCTGGAGAAGTCCAGTCACTGTTTCTTCGGTTGAGAATGTAATATGAACTTTGTATGCAGGTTTCTAGGGATTTACTTAGTAGAGGTTTCTCGTCAACTTTTAGGTCTTTAATAATAATAATAATAATAATAATAATAATAATAATAAGTCCTGGGTATGACGTTAAAATGCATCCGGTTGTGGAGTTTCGACGTGGGCGAATGAGGTTACCCTTTGCCACAACTACCTCCAGGTCACCCTTGGGCAAGGTGTAGCACCTGTTAGCCTACTCCGAGGCCTTGAAATACCGGGTTGACATCCGGCGGGGGCTAGTCTGTCTTATGGGTAGGAGGGACTCTTTAGTCTTGGTTGATAACCCTCCTAGAGATGGTGTCTCGATAAAAACACCGGTGGTTGTGACACCTTATCACCACTATCCTCAATATGAGTGTTATGTTAAATATTAGATTATCCAACAACGGCGTTAATGAGGGTGGAGCTACATGTGAAGCTCTCTCGCCCGGCAGGTGTCCCACGGCCCAGCAGCGTGGGTCCGGTCGTCAACCAGTTACTGCTAGAAGGATCAGAAAGAAATGGTCATATGAAGAAAACAGAATTGTCATGGAGTGTTTCTTTAGAAGTAATCCCAAAGTAAATGGGTACAGGAAAAGAATGCATAATATATGGAAGGACATGGGAATGTTCCAAATAACTGAACAACACTTACTAGACCAGAAAGCCCAAATAACGAAAAAGAAATGGTTGACAGATCTTGAACTGGAAGAGATTAAAAGGTTGATAGAGGATGCAGAATGTGGAATTACAGGAAATGTGATCAGTGAAGAGAGAGATGAACATGCTGAACGAGAGGCGGAAATTAATGCAGATGAAGGAGATCGAAATGTAAATGAAACAATTAGAACGAGAGATTTTGTTGTAGATCGAGATCAAAATGAAATAGATGAAAAGCAAAAGGGAATACTGCTGCAGCTGAATGAAATCCAAGGGAGAGAACGCAAGAGACTGCCAGCATTAAGGGGAGTAGAAAGAAAGAGATTGTCAGATGCACTGAATACAGTAGATGAAGTACTCAGTAAAGTGAAGGTAACTGATATTACTGAAGTGAATGACCTAATATACTGTGGAGCTGCACTAGTAACGGAAATGCTGGGTATAAAAACTTGCAGGAATAATAAGAAAGAACCTTTATGGAAAAGAAGGCTGGAAAACCAACTAAAAGTGCTAAACAAGGATCTATCAAGAGTAAACATGCTAATAGAGAGGAGAAAAGTGAAGAAAAAGCACGAAGATCTACTGCAGAAAAGATACAATATCAAACAAAGAGGGCTACAGACAACCAAAGAAATAATTTTCCAGAGAAGTAAAACTAAAGCAGCCAAAATAAAGAGATACAATCAGCGGATATCTCAATTTCAACAGAACAGATTATTCAGTAACAATGAAGGACGATTTTACCAGCAACTAAACAACGACCAAGGCTGGGAGGAAAGTGAAGCACCAGATCCAGAAGAAGCAAGAACATTCTGGTCTGATATCTGGAGCAAAGAGGGAAAACACAAGAAAGATGCGGTATGGCTCAAGGGGTTTTATGAAGAGGTTAAAGAAGTTGTTGGTCAAGAGGAGATTCACATCACAGAAAACACGATTAAGAAAATCCTAAGAAAATTTCCCAATTGGAAGGCACCAGGACCAGATGGGGTCCAAGGATTCTGGCTAAAGAAATTCAGAAGCATGCACACGCAGCTTGCATCAAGTCTAAGAAAATGCTTAGAGGAAGGTAAAACACCATTGTGGATGACAAAGGGAAGGACAGTGCTTATACAAAAAGATAAATCCAAAGGTACAGTTGCAAGCAATTACCGGCCCATAACATGCCTACCTCTTGCGTGGAAATTACTTACAGGCATATTCTCTGACGAAATATACAGATACCTAGAGGGACAAGAATTATTACCTGAAGAGCAGAAAGGATGTAGGAGAAAGTCAAAAGGAACAGGAGATCTACTATATATAGATAAAATGATTCTGAAAGAAGTAAAACAACGAAGAAAAAATTTGTCAATGGCATGGGTGGATTATCGGAAGGCGTATGATATGATCCCACACTCTTGGTTAATGGAATGCCTAGCAGCCCTGAAAGTAAACCAAAATATTCGAAATCTGCTAAGCGAGACAATGAAATCATGGAGAGTAGAATTGATGTGCAAAGATGAAACATTAGGGGAAGTAAGAATAAAGAGAGGGATCTTTCAAGGGGATGCCTTATCACCTTTGTTGTTTGTCATATCAATGATCCCACTTACAAGCATGTTGAGAAAAGCAGCACATGGGTATGAGTTTTCATCAAGTAAGGTTAAGATCAACCATTTACTGTATATGGACGATCTCAAGTTGTACGGAAAGACCCAAAAAGACCTAGAATCATTGATACAGACAGTCAGAATTTACAGCTCAGACATAGGAATGGAATTTGGCCTCGAAAAGTGTGCATCACTTGTCACAAAGAGAGGAAAGATTGTTGAGTCTGATGGCATTACTTTGCCAGATGACAAAATGATCAAGAATCTAAAAGAATACGAAAGCTACAAGTACCTAGGTGTTCAAGAGTTAGATGATATAAAGACGTCTGAGATGAAAGAAAGGGTCAGTAAAGAGTATAAACGAAGAGTGAGGAAAGTGTTAGAGACAAAATTAAATGGAAATAACATCATTAAAGCAATTAATACATGGGCTGTCTCAGTGGTAAGATACTCAGCTCCCTTTCTAGACTGGAGGAAAGAAGAGGTTCAAGGGTTAGATAGGAGTACTAGAAAACTAATGACGATGCACAAAGCACTCCACCCAAAAAGCAATGTAGACCGGCTGTATATTTCACGAAATGAAGGTGGTCGAGGACTTTTAAGCGTTGAAGACACGATAGAAACATCAAAAATTGGACTAGAGAGATACGTACAGGAGAACAAGGAACAACTTTTGAGTGCAGCTAGAAGATCGGACATGGAAGTGAAGGAAACAGTGAAACAATATAAAGATCAAAGAGCAAAAGAGCGCAAGAAAAACTGGAAGGAAAAAGTCCTACATGGCCAATTTATTAGACAAACTGAGGAGATTGCTGGAGAGGAAAGGTGGAAATGGTTAAAAAATAGTGGCATTAAGAGGGAGACCGAGACTCTCATCCTAGCAGCTCAAGAGCAAGCTATTAGGACGAACCTTATCAAAGCCAAAATCGACAAAACACAGGAGGACAGTAGATGTAGAATGTGCGGCAAGGTTGATGAAACTATTAATCATCTCATCAGCGAATGCAGCAAAATGGCGCAGAAAGAATACAAGAATAGACATGATTGGGTTGGGAGAAGAATCCACTGGGACATATGCAGGAAATTTGGGGTACATGTAAGCGAGAAGTGGTACAACCATAAGCCGGAAAGTGTGATTGAAAATGATACTTGCAAGGTACTGTGGGACTTTACCATACAGACCGATCATGTAATTGAAGCTAGAAGGCCAGATTTAATTTTGATCAAGAAGGAGGACAACAACTGCATCATCGTTGACTTTGCCATCCCATATGATACCCGTATAGAGCAGAAGGAGAAAGAGAAAGTTGAGAAATACCAGGATTTAAAGAGAGAACTCCAGAAAATATGGAACATGAAGGTGAAAGTAGTACCCATAGTCATCGGGGCATTAAGAACACCACCAAAAGACATCAAAAGAAGAGTAGAAGAGCTGGGAAGTGAGACCAGAATTGAAGAGATGCAGAAGATTGTAATCTTGCAATCTGCACGAATCCTGAGAAAAGTCCTTGAAAATTGAGGAGACTTGCTGTCACCAATATCAAGGAGACATTACCGCTGAATGAAATGACATCTTATCAGTGTGCGATAATTCTATAATAATGAGGAGGAGGAGGAGGAGAAGGAGGAGGAGGAGGATGCTGATGATGATATAGATAACAAATATAGAGTCACGGGTGAGGGAATAAAAGCTGTGATGGAGAAGCTGAGTCAAAATGTCGTTGCTACTTCTCACAAAATTGAAACACTATGAGAATTAAACAGAACAATATATTAAAACAGATTGTTTTAAACAAACTGAAAGAAAAGTTTTGAAAGATTAAATAAAACTGATAGAAAGAAAAATATCATTCCCCAAAACCAAGAAAATGTACAATTTGACAATCATGTATGAGGTCACTTAGTTTCATTCAATAAAACAGCTCACTGGTTAAAGGAAGTAATAAAAAGGTTTACTGAGAACTTAAGGTCTCTTTACAAACCCGTGCAAAAAAATGTATCAATACCTTAATAGTAGAGGTTTGTTACCTCATGTTACCTCGTGAGTAAAAGGAATGCCGAAGAAAATGTAAGGGTCAAGCATTGAGAAACAACAGAATATTGCGACATTGTCAAAAAAGACAACTTAGATTTTAGATAGTTTTCATAGACTACTATGTAGAGCCCTATGAAATTATCTCCTTCCGCTGGGTAAGAAAGTGTGTGGAGACTTCGGTGTCAAATAATGTTTAAAGGGTATGGTCTAGTAGAATGGAGATGTGGAGGAAAGAGATGAAACAACAGCTAAAAAAGTCAATAAAAAGTGTAAAAATTGGTACAGAGGCAGTATAAACCAAGACACATTAGTAATTAATTGGATAATGACTGAAAGCTATGGGTTTCCAGTTCTAAAGTTGTTACAGGCAAGTTCGTAGGGAGTGTTGGAAAATGGCAGTGCAATGACACTGAATAATTTTGGCATTCAGACAGCCACTAATTGAAACACAATATGTTACGCATCATCATCCTGGTAACGTAGAAAATGTGCTATATCACTTAATTACTCTGCACATTTGACAACGAGAGTTGGTCAAAAGGAAAAGCAAGAAGATGGAGATACATCAAAATTTGAAGAGCAAAATTTCATGACTGTGCAGATGTCTGAAAGTAGCAGCAGTGCTTGATGTCTTTAGGAATATTGAGAAGATTTATGCTATAGAGTCGCGGTAATAAGAAGGATTAACATATGAAGTGTCAATCTGATTCTAGAGAACGGGTACAAAGTAAATCATTATCATCATCATCATCAACATAGGTGTCTTCACCGATCCGGTGTTTGGCGAACTTCTATTCGCATTGCCCTCCAATTCGATCTATTTCTCGCCAGATCCCAAATTTGTCGCACTGGTCCAAGGGTGAAGTTATTGAGAAATTGCTTTCTCTGTCCTTTACCAGCTCGTCTTCCTGGGATCTTCCCACATAGGCTCATGTCTTCGAGTGCTTCTTTTCTTATCGGGTGACCAAGAAACCTGAGTTGACGAAGTAAATATAAAACGTTTAACATTTTTCCTACAGCTACTCAAGGAAAAATTTACTATTCGGAAATCATTTGTACCTAGTAAAATAGAAGAAACTGTTCGAAAAATAGAATATGAGGCATTAATGAATGGTTCATAAAAATAGGAGACTACAAGATAACAACGCTCTTGACAGTTGACTATCAGAGTAGGAAAGAAATTAAAGAAGGTTGTTGATACAATGAACCGACTGCTAAAAAGCATTTGCTATTATTCATTCCTCTTCCAAATTCTCGCTTAAAGAAGTAATTCAAAACGTTTAGCTTAGCAGAAAGTGGTGTTCAGGAAGAGCATGAGAGGATGAAAAACGCTCTTGCCTTTGTTTTTCTTGTACTTGAGATGATACCATAGAAGATATGACTATGAAATGGTAGCACAGAATTGAGAACTAGAAATTTAAAGAAAAGTTAGAAACTACCGAATGTTCTTGAAAAAATTCAAATTTGGTTGACAGGAGGAAAAGAAAAATCAATCGTAAATATAAACTGTTCATACATTCCAAGTGACACCAGGGTGAAAATTAAATTTAGTAAGTATGAAGTACAGTATTGTAGGTAAAACAGAGAACTATGACCGAGAATTATTGTCCAATTAGCTAATGGAAATACAAAATCTTAGACGTATTAGACGTCCCTGAGATACTTCATGCAGTACTGAGAGATAACGTAATACAAATGTGTCAGAAATGTACTTTTATCTAAACTGGACGCTTGTACTATTTCCTATGCTTTGATTTAAAGGCATGTATCTGTTCTCCAGTATGGGTAGACACAGTAAAATGGCCAAAGGATGAGGTCAGAGATAAGGACAGGAAAGCCAAGAAATCGGAGTTAGAGATGTAAAGAAGAGACCATAAAGTTAAAAAGTATCTTGTCCAAACACTTAGCTGAGTTATTGCACTTTTGGGGTGTGAGAGGTATGTTTTGAAGAAAGTAGATAACGACACCCTTTCAGACTTTGAACTGTAGAGTTGGCATCAATTCTTGGATCAGCTTGAGAGAAAAGAAGCCAAATGAATGGGTAAGAAAACAAGTGCAATTCGGAGAAATTCAAGGCCTTTTTATTTAGGTCAAGTATTCAAAAATGACAAAGCATCATCACAACTGGGATAAAGAATTATTCTAGTAAGAACAAATTGAGTAGCAATTTCTATCTGATCGTCCCCAAACAAGATGTAGTAAAGATAGCAGAAAATGGTTAATAGCTGCAAGCTGTCTACAGCCCAAAGGAAGCTACTGTCTAAGAGAAAGGAGAAGGAGACGAAGGGAGCATATAAAGAGAATTTGTTAACATCGACTAATGTGTTAATATAGAGATTAATTATATTATAATATTATTAATTATAATATAATTAAATATATTATTAATTATATTAGAATTAATAGGGAACCTTGTCAGAAACCTGGAAGAACTGTCAAGCACCAGGAGAAGACAAATACTCCAACCCAGTGGGCCCCCATGTGGCGGATAGGGGAATGCCCCATAACGGGGTAGCTGC
>RDPX01000035.1:529865-577779 GCA_003991215.1 Morbakka virulenta
CCAGGAGACTGCAAAACACATCGTCCTCCAGTGCCCAACAACCAGACTGGAGGGGGGTTTTGACACCGTCCTCAACTGTGATGAGAAATTCGGAAACTGGCTGAGGAGACATAATGTGGAGGTATTGCCATACGCTACTACTACTATAGAGATTAATAGCTCGTATGAATATGTAGATTATAGTGAAAAACTAGTTATTAATATCTGCTTTGTGAAGGAACGTGATGGAATGATATGACAAAGAGGAAAATCCAACAGGAAAAAAACCTAGATTTTTAAAAAAAACACTACTAAGCCAATTTCAAACAACAAAACAAATTGATGATGAATTATCGTTGAGCAAGGAAAAATAAAAAAGACTAAAACGAGAGACAGAAGGATTTAAAAAATACTTCCTCAGTTGAGGCATTATTGCAATAAAAAATAAGTAATCAAGATGTGATACCTATGTGTTGGTATGCAAGGAGGCTGAAAAACTAACAACACTAATTAATATCAAATTCATCGGTACCTAAAGCTTTCATTTTTGTCTTGTGTTATTCCCAACCATTAAAACGTAGTGTAAAAGTGTCTTTTATTCCTAAATTTGCAGAAAACGTATTATTAATATTTAATAGAATAATTAAATGAGTTTCTGTATGACCAGTAAACCTTTCGTTCCTTCAAGAAGCAACAAACGAGTCTTGGAGTTTATGCATATGTGCAACAACAAAATTTCCTTGGGATGCTTTTATCTAGATAAAAAGGAAAGAAACGTTTAAAATATACTAGATTTACAGAGCATTTATGTGCCGTTTGAAATTTTCTCATTAGATCTAGAGGTGACCCAAGGGAGTCAGCCTTGCAGACAAGACAATTTACTGGGAATATCAATTGAACCAATAGAGTTTGGGTATAGATTTTTGAGAGAATAACTCATAGATATATAAGGAAGATAAACATGGAAATAATACTAATTAAGATTGCAAAAACTAAATAATTGTTCATAAGGAAAAAAGGGCATATGTAAGGGACCTGCTACACCTGAACAAATTGTGTTGAGTATAGTTGGCGAGAAGGAAGGGCTTTTGAGTGTTAAACATGCTTTGATACTTTTTGTTTTTGCCTCCTTCTTTAGATTATTAGAAAAATCTGTAGTATTGCTATGCATCCATTTGAAGAGGACACAATTGCAAAGATCACTTGTAAACTGGGATAAAATATGAACTCTGGAGCAGTTGCAGAAATAAAATCCCTTGACATTTATGCTTTCTATTGAAGAAGCTGATTGTAAATGTCAAAAACTCAAACACGTATTTTATTGCCTTATATAAAAGTCCTGTAAGGTTTGTATGGACTCAGAGGAAAGGAAAATAAAAAATAATTACTCATCTTAAATGCAAGAAATAGAAACATAGAGAAAGTCGAAGACAAAGACAGGAAGACAGAGACAAAAAAGAGAGGCAGAAACAGGGAGACAGACAGAAACAAAAGGAAGGGTGGTAAAGACTATTAATTTCAAAGAATCGTCTAAAACTAAATCTACCTTGGCTATAAAAAGGCAAATGAAGATGACATCAAGAATTTCATGTCTACTCCAATTTGACCTAACTTTGATCCCTTTGAGTTTATACATAGAAAACAATATGTCGAGTTACAACAATTAACGTATGTACTTATTATTATTATTATTATTATTATTATTATTATTATTATTATTATTATTATTATTATTACGAATATTTGTACAGGATTAAAAGTTCAAAATAAGATATAGACAAGCTATATACAAATTCTGTTCTACCACTTTGTCCTGCTACTTGATTTATTGGAAGCCAGATATTTTTGGACCTGATGTGATTACTTAAGGAGATGCTCAAATTAGCAACATGTGTACTAAAATCTAGATAGAAATGAATATTATATAATAATTGTTAGAGATATTAATGCTAAGTGAACAAAAAATGTTCTAAAAAATCCTTGAAAGAATAGCATTGAAATATCAGAAGCCAATTATTGACAGAATATTTTTATGGGAGAAACTTGACAGGATTTACAGCGATAGGTTATGACAGTTTTTTCATGTTAAGATTTTTTGAAAGGGCGTTAAATGAATGTAACAAATACTTATACAAATTACTAGTCTTCACCATGAACGCTGTATCGTGAAATTAACTTCAAATAGGTCCACTTTTAGTGATCGTCATTTACATAGAAATTTAAATATGCTTCAAACAAAAGCCTGAAGTATATTTTCTCGCGCTAGAGGAAAAAGAATTTAATCATTTGTAATAACCTAGTCACCAGTACTACCTTTAGCTCACAAAAATTAATTCTAGATATAAATGCAACAAACGGCCTACGTCCCTGGTGCTTTTACTTCAGCTATAGTGTTTTTGAGTTGCACCTCTGAATTGTAAGGTCTGGCATGCTGTAACCATCAAATACAATATTTTCTCGATTAACCCCCTATATTCAAATAAGCGACGCCTCTCTAATAAGTGCTCTCCTTAGAACACGATTTTTAGAATAGGTACCCCTTGATTAAGCGCCCCATTTCCCCCTTTCTTTAACAATGGCTTTTTATGTCCTTACATGGAAAACAACTGACAACCTTCTAGATGGTGTCTCCTGTTAAGCCTCGGATGAGGAGTCTGTCAACGCGATCCAAAGGCATCGTAAATACAAGATGTCCTCCAGAAGCAGCTCATCCAATCTACGGTTCAGCGATATTAGAATCCTTCAGTTAATTGTGGAGGGTTTTACAACTTTCAAAAGTATAATCCTTGAACAACTTACCATACAACACAGCTCAGACGCTGTACTACTGCGAGAGACTCACAAACAAGACCCAAACAAAATGAATATCACAGGCCACAACCTAGTGGTCTATGTCCCTAGTAAAACATATGGCCTTGCTACCTTCTGCCGAACACCATTACTTGTGATTGCTACTAAATATCGGATTCCTTTACTACTGAATAGATAGTGACCAAGTTATATGACCACCACATTCTAAATGGATATAAGCCATCCAAAACTGCACTGAGCGTAGCATCAATACCAGTCCTTGACAGCTCTGCCCTTTGTGCCGGTGATATTAACAGTCAACATCAGGAATTGGGCTACTCAACCAAAGCCTGTCAGGATACACCTTAATCTAATAGACAACTACTAACAACATTAGTTTAATTTATGATCCAAAGTAGCCAAGGTCCTTCAGGACAGGAAGAGGGAAAAAACAGAAACAGACCCAGACCTGTCATGGTATACACAACAGACACCTGGAAAAGCACTCGCATGGGAAACGTCTTGCTATTACAACACCGACCCAGCGTGATTAGCATTACAAGTTCACTAAAGATTAAAATCACATCTCATGTGATTCTGTGAAAAATGAAATAAAAGTTATTATCCTATAGATATAGTTTTGGGAGATCTCTTCAATTTCGTTCTCAGACTGCTGATGGTTAATTCTGAAGTACCCATTTTATCCTGAGAGGTAAATAAGTATTTTACCAAAATTGCTCCATGTAGGTAGTCACAGATAAAAACAAGCTCAGCTGGAAAACGTAAAGCAATTTTTAAATATTACTTTAATATTTAATCGAACATATCGAATTTTATTACAGGAATTAGAGTCACAGATATTTTGGCTGGCTTGTTGAATTGTCTGACATGGTTGGCAGTTAAAAACGTGCTTTCCTTGTTCAAGTATTCTTGCAAACAAGACACACTTTTGCTTTTTGTTATTGATCTCTGTCCTAGAAATCTTTATGAAAATCTATGATCCGAAACCTTTACAGAATTCCCCTGTCTTTATTTTTTTTTATAATCTTCACTTAAACCACGTATAAATCCTTTCTTCCACATTTCTTTTACACAATAAAACAGCCTAAATTCCTNTATCGAATTTTATTACAGGAATTAGAGTCACAGATATTTTGGCTGGCTTGTTGAATTGTCTGACATGGTTGGCAGTTAAAAACGTGCTTTCCTTGTTCAAGTATTCTTGCAAACAAGACACACTTTTGCTTTTTGTTATTGATCTCTGTCCTAGAAATCTTTATGAAAATCTATGATCCGAAACCTTTACAGAATTCCCCTGTCTTTATTTTTTTTATAATCTTCACTTAAACCACGTATAAATCCTTTCTTCCACATTTCTCAAAGCTACAAAACGCTAGTTCTTTTACACAATAAAACAGCCTAAATTCCTTTTTTATACTAAAGCAGTAAAAAGCGATTATTTTTAAAAAAATAAACAGAAAGATATGGTCTTTGATTTAAGAAATAAGTGTATAGAAAATAAATCCCTCTGCTTCAATTGAAGATCTTATTCGGTGGGAGAATTAGCTAGGAAGATTAGAATAAAGGAACCACACCAAATTGTTGTTCTCGCAAATCCATTTTAGATTGAGGGGATTCTTTAGTTAAAGAAGGAACTCGGTTAAATTAAATGAGAAATCAAGCATTCCTCGGTATTTTGAACGATTTACAATTGCCAATGGTACAGTTATGGGTAAAGTTTTTAATAGAATTTCATGGTAATTAGTGAGATTTCATTCCTCCTAGGTCTGCTGTTTACCAAGGTTGTGCTGTTTTGTTTAAAAGATAATTTTGTGGTTCCCTCTTAAGGAACTTTAATAGGGCTCATTAAACAAAAGTGTATTATGTGTGTGTGCCTCTGTATATGTCCCTCTGTGTGTGTGCATCTCTGTGTGTGTTTGCCTTTTTCGTCCTCTTCATCCCCCCCCCCCACACACACACACACACAAACACGCATTCGTCTATTGATGATAAAAAATGATATCCTATTCCCTTTACTCTGAGAGAGTCTGTACAGACCTTTTAGTATAATGCAAGAAAATACCTGTAATATATGTATTAATATACATATCATATACGTATGTCACATCATTTTTTGTATTTTCATAAAATACATTTTTTTCTTTTGTGGCTTACATAGAAACTCCATTTAATTCCCTTTTTTGTGAAAATGCAACAAAATACCTGTAATGTGTTACCTGTAATGTAACTTCAGCATTATAAAATGTTGATTAATTAAAACAAACAAGCAATATCAGATCACTTAGTAAGATAACCATAAAATTTATTTGTGCTGGGCACTTTCAAGGATGCTAGGAAATTTCCCCCGGAAATTTGCTCCCCATATATCTTTCTGGTAGGAAATAAGCCCCAAGGAAATTTACTTCCAATAATCTTTTTGGCCAAAGATTTTTACGCCAAGATATTTCCCTAAAACTCAGTCATCCTCCAATATTACTATATTGAAGAAAAACTATCTTTATCAGACAATTCACAATAATAAAGCAAGTTCTTTCTCGTATTTTTTATCTTAAATCAGCAAAATGATTCTTTGTGGAGTTTTATTCTTAAATTGTATCACACTGCACAGAATATACTTTTCGTAGAAGGGGATTGTGAAAAACCAAAAAGATTATTGGGGGCAAACTTCCTGTGGGAACTTCAGGGGGGAAGTAACTCTGTTCTATTGACAGACGTTCAACACAAAGCTTTTGATGAACACGAGTTAACTTCAGACATTATTCCAAAGCTATAATTAAATATTGCTAAATTAAAATTTTACCGAAGGGACTCCTCAGCACGAAAAGCTGAGGTGAAAAATATTTATGATCCGACAATGGTCCATGGCTGACTGTTTTATTAACATATGTTGCCTTCCCGCTAATCCACTCCGATCTCCGACATCAGACAGTCAACTACCATCGAGTACATATACTGTTATATTAAAAGAAATGTGTGAGATCTTTCCTGTTCCAGACAAAGAAATATTTACATTTAATTAAAATTTTATTCTGCTTTTCAAGCTTGTTTGGCTCATGTTATCTTTTGACTCCTGCAATCTTCAGATAAAATGAAGAGGAGCACCATATCCATGACTTTGATTCTTATCAGAAGATTCATGTACAAAAAGATAATATAAGACTAAGCTTACCTAATAACCAGTTTTAATAAAGCTATAATGTATGTCCTTTACTGTTCAACATGTAATTAATGGAATATTACCTTCGACCTTTCAAAGTAAGGCACCAAAGATATTCTAAATATCAAATGATTAATTACAGGTAACTTGCTAAAATTAATAATAAGTATGAAGGACAGTGCAATTTCTCGAATGAGTTTACTGAATGGATGTTAAGGATCCCATTCCATCTGGTGCGTTAGTATTCATCTTTTTGTTTTACGGAAGTTGTAATGGTATACAAGAGCTTTCCCAATAAATTATTAACTTAATGTACCCTGATTGTTAAAATTTGGTCAAAGTGACTATAACAAGCTCTCAATATGTTTTAGTAACCAAAGCAAAAGTTGACCACGTCCTTTCTATTTTGGTTGTAAATTGTATTGGGAACTTTCTTTTCTCAAATGGCTAGCTTTTTATGCTAATGATAATTGTGTGTATGCCAAGTCATAACTGTTGCTTTGGTAAACAGGTTTGATGGCACAGATTGCAGCCAATTTTCTTGGCAAATTTACAAAGGCGAACCCGAGGCGATATGAGGGATAATCAAGGTTATTAATGATCACCTCTTTTTTTCCAAAGTTTTACGTGTTTGGTGTTAAATTTGAGACGATAAAATTCCAGGGACGTAGGAAGGATAAAAAAGTGGGGGCACATGTCCACTCCCATAAAGTTGCTCCAATTTGTTTGTAAGATCTTCGACTTGTCTGATTTTTGTCACATCTCTGATATTATGACTATTTGACTGAGATGTTTGGAGTTTGCGAAGTAGTTTTTTTCACGTTCACTGTGTTCTTTATGATTTCCTGTTCATTCTTTCAATACAGATGACCGACAATAACAAAGTCTGATGCAGAGATTGCAAAGTTGTGAAAACAATGCTGACAATCCTCCTCATGAAAAGCCTTGATTACAGTTATCGTTCTGAGCAGGTTCTGAGTTTTATTTTACGTTGAGAATTTTGGCAAAGGATTATACAAAAAGGGCACTTTTGAATAGTTTGCCAAAACGTGAGGGGGCCATGGCCCCTCCGTCCCCCCGCTTCCTGTGTCCCTGTAAAATTCCACTGCAAATTGTCCAATCTTTTATATTGCAAAGAATGAAAAATTCCTGATGAAATACATACCACACCCAACTTCCCACTGTTAGCGTTTTCTTCTTTTTCTCAGTATTTGTAGCGCGGATAGACGACGATAAGATGCCACATTTTCGACCTTTGTCATGTATATTGGACAGATTACCACAGACACAAGGTAATCTTTGCCCATTTTGCTTACTTTGCGTTTGTTTCTGAGAGCTTTTTGACGTTGAATTCTATTGAATGGATTGGCAATAACAGAAAGGGCGTTTTTAAGCAACATAATGATTTTCTAGTTTGATTACCTTGGTGACGTATCCTTGGAAGTTTAGATATACGTTTTCCTCAACTGTGGATCAAATTCTTGAAAATGAGTTACTTGGGGGGGGGGGACGATTATTTTTAGTGTATTCAACACCAAATAGCAATTTTGCTTATCAGCAACGATTGTGTTGAAAAAAAGATGGAAAACCATGCCCATGAACTAGTAATACGGGAAGAACAAAAGGCCCAGTGTACGAGTTTCTTCCCTGGATGTATGGCAGGAAAAATGAGTAAGATAAAGACACATCTTACTGCTAGCCCTGTCTGGTTATTGGTGATATATCAAAGTTGAGACATAGTTAATTTCACTGTATCTAATACTTATATTTGAGTTTGCTTTGGTTTTTCATTCCAATACAAACCTTGGAAATAGTCTACCAGATGACTATAAAAGTTTGAATACACTTATTGCATTTAATAATTAAATCTAACAATGCGAAGATAATTGCAGTAAGAATAGGCTTCATTTGGCTTATATCTATGCTATATTTTTGCTAATTAGAAGTAGATCAATGATAATAATTATGATACTACTACTAATAATAATAATGATAATAATAATAATGTGCTTGAAAAGTCAGATTAGATTATCTGGTTACACTAGGGCCTCGGAGAGGCCCCAATGCCAGAAAAAGACCGGTGGTAAAACCGAGAAAATCCTTTTCACATAATAATAATAATAATAATAATAATAATAATAAAAATATCTTCCCTTCATTCTTTTAACTTTGGTCACATTTAGTGTATTTAAGAACTGGTTTTTCATGATGCACGGTAGTAAAAAAAGGAATTATGTAGAAGAGACTGTGAAAAAAAACTCTAGGTCGTTTAATTTTGAGTCAATAATCTTTAGCTTGTTATGTGCGCTTGGCGAGCACAACTACCAGACGGCACAAACTTTTATCAAAGTAAAAGGAGTGTTGAAAAGGCGCTCCTTTTGACAATCCTCGTGCAGTTGCTGCTTCTTGTTGTAATTAAGCATGTGACTGCACTCCTTTTTTTCTTCAGATTACTAGATTTTAGAATTCTTTGGGTGCTGAGTGCTCTCTTACATCATGTCACTTGAGTTTCTTATTCTAAAGTTCCCTCATCTCTTGGGTTGAAATTTTTGTTTTTTTTTGTTCGCTTTTTTCTGCTATTTCTTCATAGCTCTATACACGTATGGCATTATGCCTTGCATGAAAAATTTAAAAATATTTAAAAAATTAATACAAATGACTGTTTTAAGTTTAATATTTCAATTAATAGATGAGGGTCTGCTTCGTTCAAAAATACGGCTTTACGTTCGCAGGGAGAAACCTGATCAATCTAGCTAGCAGTAACCAAGCGTCAAAAATTCGTATGTTGAAGTGTACACTGTCTAAACTTCTTAGAAACATTTTTATGGCTTGTGCTATTGACAAAGCAAAAAAAGAGAGGTTACGAGACATAACCACTACGCATTAAGATATACAAGATGCTTGTCGCCACATCGATGCTCCTGAATTTTTGTCTACGCAAAGTTTGGAATTGGGGAGCCGCGACGAATCCTGATGCTCCTAAACTCGACGTAACTTTATTTATGGATTAGGAACATCAACCACAAAATGGTTTAATTCATTGCATTGCAAACGAAGGGCATAATGAATTCAAAATCGAGTTGACAATTCTAAGTTATTCCATGATGATTGATGACACGAGTAACTTTAGTAATGTCGAACAATCCACAATTTCTTTGAGGCGGATCTACGATGGAGAAATCAAAGAGCATTTACTGGGTTTAATAGACGTAAGCAATGATCAATCAAGTGATGGCCTCAAATCAGCTCCTTTGAGTACTTTGGAAAAGTATAGTACTGTTCGAGAATCAAATGGAGAGAAAGTGACTGGGCAATCACATGATAGAGCTGCGTCGATGAGCGGCGAAATAAATGGCATCTAAGCACAGATACAACGACAATTCTCAGCGGCCAATTATAATCATTAAGTTATCCATAGTTTGCCACTATGGATAACGACGAGTAAAATTCCAAACCTTGATAAGTTTTTGCAAGCCCTGACGCTATAGCAACTTTTTCCGAGGCTGTTCAAAACGTATCATAGATTTTGAACACAATTAACGAAAACCAAGTGACACTTGCTGTCTATCCCATGACAGCACCATAAGCATCAAAGATTCACATGACGAAGGGATTGGAATATCAAATGCGCTAATAATTCAAGCAAAAAGGCAGAGATACAGGCAAAGTGGCGTGAAATTGGTATCCAAAAGCAGGCGGTTTAATTTGTTTTTTCATTAAGGTTTTAACGGAAAAAATTTGAGCATTGCACTCCTATAACAACGACAATGCAGAAAGTAATCCTGGATGTTGTAAATCTCAGTTTGATGATCGATTATTTCAAAGGAGTACTCACCAATTTCGATTTAAATGCTATTTAGGAAGACAGTATTTTTGGTGACCCAGAATTTTCACATTTTTGCAATAAAGAAGGATGGTATGCCGTGGAACAAGATAATAATGGATCAAATGAAAGTTGGAAAGTTGTCTTAGCAGAAGTGGAAAAACAAATAGTCGATAAATATGCTGAGCAACTCAGCTGGCGAGTTGGAAATTTTTCAAAATTCACATGGATAAAGTTGGTCCATCGCATAAAATTTGATGAGCGAAAAAAGGCTGGCAGAAAGAAACAAAGGCAATTGATAAAGACCTCCAGGAGTATTATCAATTTGCCATATAAAACATAACTGCAATAAAATACAACTTTAACGTTTTGTATTTTGATATTTTGGAATTATTTTTGTGCTTTTTTTGTTTTCTAGAATTTTCATAGTGAAATAAGTGACTCATATACAGTCTAGAAAAACTGAAGCAATATTTTCACCATTCTGTGCCTAAAAAATCATATTCAAGCTTATTAAAAGGAAAGTAGAGATGATAGAGAGTGGTGTTGTTAATAAAAAGGGCATGATCAAAAAAATTTTAATCTCCGATTTTTAGACTCCCTGGTCCTTCTTCATTTGGCTCAAGAAAATCTAATTCCAATTCGAAGGCTCTTCGCGCTGTACCTGAGGCCAATGCGTCAAAAATTAGGTAAATATATCATTGGTCATTCAATACAACTGCGCTTTCTTGAACAGTAAAATGAAACTTTCATGTTAATAGAACACAGCATTTTAATTATTTAATATCGTAAAAAATTTTGAGGAGCCGTGGCTTAATGGTTAGTACAACTACACCGTAACCAAAAATTCCGGGTTCAATTCCCCGAGCGGGTGACTTTGGAAATTCACAAAAGAAAAAGCCATTGGTTGGCGTCAGGAGGGGCATCCGACCAAGAAATCCCTCACTGCCAAGTCCAAGTCCCTATGAAAGACACTGTTTGAGCCCCAGTTACTGGAGAAATACGTTAAAATCAATTTTTAAAAAATATCGTAAGATTATTATTTTTATAATATCGAAAAAAATGAAGAAATCAACCTTTAACAGAGGGGTTGTAAGTTAAAGGAGAAACATTTGTTGAAAACTTCTTAACTTCCTTTTAACAGAGATAAAGCTAAATATTTTGTATGTAAAAATAATCTGATTAAAAACGGGGTATCAATGGTTCAGTCTGTAGGGCAGGTAGCCTACAACCCCTTTGACACGGGCCTGAAACATAGTTTAGAGCAACTTGTATCTACAATTGATCATGCTTTACAAATGACCATGTGATCAGCATACCACGAAGCACACCATAGTATAACTAAGTAGAGTATATAAAATTCTGACCTAGGAAGTTTCAAAGTTTTGGGAATCGAAGGCAGACATTTGAGGTTACAAAAGCAACTGAGCCATGACTACTCTATGCTCCAAAGCCTTTTTATAAAAAATTTCAACCAGCTCTCAGAATATCAGAGTTAATTAGAAATTAGTATTTGATAAATGAAAAAAGACAAAGACAGGTGAAAATTGATATTTCTAGGTACCAAATACGGATCAGCTTATGAAGGCTTCGTAGGCATTGGTTTCATCATCATATTCATGATGCGTGTCTACTGAAAACATATTGGAGCAGGCCAAGCTTACATCTGTCAAATGGATAAATGTTGTGTTGCTTTTTAATAATATTCTTCCCTGTTCTCACTGTACTTTAAGGTTTTGCCTCTTGTTTTAATTAACTTCTGTTTCCAAACTTTGTATTGCATACAATGGTCCCTACCAAACAGTAAAAACCGAATTACATGTTTTTACCAAATTTTATTTCGTGTTTTAGTCAATTGCCGAAAAACCCAGCTCTTGTCATTAGCCATCCGATTCATCTTTTACTCTTTGCAAGCATATCTATCACCTCCACCAGCACCACCACCACCATCATCATCATTATTATCATTATTATTATTATTAGTATTATTATTATTATTATCATAATCTTTATTATTATTATTATTATTATTATCATCATCATCATCGTTATTATTATTGTGATTATAATTGTCTTAATTCATTATTGTTATGCTATTGTTTCGTAGAAACCTTTAAACTGACAGCACAAGATCCCAGCAGAAACGTTTACAAAATTCATGCTGTGTTTATGAGCAGCCTATTAAAAAAACGTTTAAGTTTTTAAACAAGGGAGCTTGATTTTATTACCAGTATTTTTTAAAAAGGATAAAGAGGAAACAAAACATGTTTGTACTCTTCAGTTTACTGACAGCNCATAATCTTTATTATTATTATTATCATCATCATCATCGTTATTATTATTGTGATTATAATTGTCTTAATTCATTATTGTTATGCTATTGTTTCGTAGAAACCTTTAAACTGACAGCACAAGATCCCAGCAGAAACGTTTACAAAATTCATGCTGTGTTTATGAGCAGCCTATTAAAAAAACGTTTAAGTTTTTAAACAAGGGAGCTTGATTTTATTACCAGTATTTTTTAAAAAGGATAAAGAGGAAACAAAACATGTTTGTACTCTTCAGTTTACTGACAGCTGTAAACAAATTCAGGCACAAAGACATTTTCCTTTTTCAAATAATTAAAATTTTAAAACGAAAATTAATATTATAGTGTTTGGATGGCACGCAGCATGCCTTCTTCTTCTTTCGGCTTCTCCCTCAGGGGTCGCCACAGCGGACTAACGCTCCCCACCTCTGTATGTCGGTGGTATCGTCTAAGGAGGCTCCAACCACCCTCATGTCATCATTCACCGAGTCAGAGAACCGTCTCTTCGGTCTCCCACGTTTCCTCTTCCCTGATGGTGTCATTTCCATTACCCATTTTCCCACGTACTCTTCGTTCCGTCGCATTACATGCCCAAACCACTTCAACCTGGACTCTCTCAACTTCTCTCCCAGTCTGGCCATCCCGTGTGTCCTGCACTGTCTCATTTCGGACTCTATCCATCTTGGTGTTCCTAAGAGAGATGGCACCCAGTATGTAATAATCAGTATAATGATATTAAGTGCTACATTAAGATTCATCCAACTTAATTATATTCAACATAAATTGGCACTTTATTCATACAGAATTACAATAACTTTATGAATGAAGTCCTATTTTTTTCAATTACGTCTTATTTAGCACTAAACGATTTCTGGCAGCAAAATTCAACAGAAAAACAACTTTGTATTTTTAAGGCTTATTCAGTTTATAATTTATTATTGTATAAGCAATATTCTTTAATAAATACTAATATCGTGAGTGAGTTAGGTGGCCTTAAGCAGCAATGCTCAAAATCTTTGTTTTACAAAGATCATGCCAGCATATTCTGTTGGATGTTCTTAACATAATAGAAGTAAAAGCTGCAGTTTTACACAAAATTATTTACCTCATATATTTCATTTTAAAAAAACACTATTTTTTCCCTGTACACATTTTTTTTCCTTCCGCTTTGTTCTTAGCTGAAGTTTGTTCCTCAACGCCTTTGCTAAATAAATGCGCTCAATAAATTTTTGATATACACGGCAGCATTACTTCAATATGAGTTGCTTTTACTTCCATTTTTGTAGTACTGACTGACATTTGTTTAAAATCAAGCGTGCGTGCATTTAAACTAAACGAGAATCGCATACATATTTATTTACAAGCGCATTATACAGGCCTTGATAGAATTAATTATTCAAAACAAATTTCTCATGCACTGCTTATTCGTGGTCGTACTCAATCCTCGACCACCTTTCTCAGCCATATCTTTTGTATTCCTATTTTTATACTATTAGTATTATCTTTCCTTTTACGCAAGCTGCTCTTATGCTGTTAAATACCTTGAAAGAGCGGCTCATAACAACAAGACAAAGCGTGTTCAAACTGTCAACCCCAGTTAATACTCCAATACCTTCCTTAATATCGTTGCGGTGTCCAATAATGTGTTTCGAAGAAATCCTGTCCAGATCACTAGCCCTAACTTTACCAACCATTGAGCTTAATTTTGGTTAGCAAAGAAACACCAAATGTTTTACAAACTCTTCTATGTATGTTATGATATAGCAATGTAAGTTTTACTGCAACGTCTCTCCTTTTTATTCGCAAAAATAACGTCAAGTTTGCTATACTCTACACATGATTGTATTGTACTTTGCCATCCCATAAGAATTTTTTATTATTACTATTATTGCTATAATAATTATTATCATTATTATTACTACTATTATCATGAACAATTTTAATTCTTTCAATTTTTACAACGGCTGGCATTACAATTCTTCAAGTCAGTAATCACAAGCTTGCTCGGACTTCAGTGGTTTTCTTAAGATTTTAATAAAATGTGACTGAGAAGAATAATTTCATCCTTCCATTTTATGCATCTTGTTTATATACAAGTTTATTGTAGTTTTAATTATATTCTATTAAAGATGTTTTAAGGGCATTAATAACTATCAATATGTCTAGCACTAGTATATTTAGCACTAGTATATTTAGCACTAGTATATTTAACACTAGTATATTTAGCACTAGTATATTTAGCACTAGTATATTTAGCACTAGTTTATTTAGCACTAGTATATTTAGCACTAGTATATTTAGCACTAGTATATTTAGCACTAGTTTATTTAGCACCTAGTATATTTAACACTAGTATATTTAGCACTAGTATATTTAGCACTAGTATATTTAGGCCTAGTATCTTTAGCAATAGCATATTTAGCACTAGTATATTTAGCATTAGTATATTTAGCACTAGTATATTTAGCACTAGTATATTTAGCACTAGTATATTTAGCACTAGTATATTTAGCACTAGTATATTTAGCACTAGTATATTTAGCACTAGTATATTTAGCACTAGTATATTTACCACTAGTATATTTAGCACTAGTATATTTAGAACTAGTATATTTAGCACTAGTATATTTAGCACTAGTATATTTACCACTAGTATATTTACCACTAGTATATTTAGCACTAGCATATTTAGCACTAGTATATTTAGCATTAGTATATTTAGCACTAGTATATTTAGGACTAGTATATTTAGCACTAGTATATTTAGGACTAGTATATTTAGCACTAGTATATTTAGCACTAGTATATTTAGCACTAGTACATTCTTTAATTTTTTGGGTTTTCAAGTATTGGTATTCTTCCAACTTTTCAAATTGCCTTTTTCGATGTGGCTATGAAGCCAGCAATTCAATTACAAAATCTGCATTCTCTTCCTTATTGATTACTAATGAGTAATCCCGCCCACATGCCTTACATACCATTATTCTTCTCGATGAAAAAAGGTTTCTGAGAATTTTTCTAAGGTTACTCCCCATCTTGCTTTCATGTTCGTATTGGCATAATCTGCTTACAGTATTATTATTCTTAACATTTTTTACTAGTTTTTCTTTTCTTATCTCTATATATACACATTATCTGATCAACTCTCGACCAGAGACCTCAGGCAAGAGACAGTTATAATACTTCTTTCCCTCAGCACTGAATCATAAATATTTTGTTGAATTGTCAAGGCCAAACACATAAAAATACCTTGGCGTTTTCACTAATGTTTAACAGTTTCTATTTTCTATACCAGAATTTTTTTTCACAAATATAGATCTACACTAAAAGTAAGTAGTGCTAGTGAAAACAAATTTCAATTTCTTTCAGGTGCGGTATTGCTGAAATTTTCCTCGTGAATTCCTGGGTTCTTTTGTTTATTACAGCTAGTGCCTGATTAATTATTACTATAATGGTATTTGTGCTCTTATTCTTTTTATTTCTATTTTAATGCCCTTGTATTTGGATAGCTTGACGTACATTTTTACTGCTAAATTAGAATCAGCTTATATAGTCAAGTGTATCCAACGACATTTGTCGTTTTCGACCTCGGTGACAATATCTGGTCTCTGGTCTGCCTTCTTGGTCCTGTTTCGATGACAAAACCCCAAATAGAGTCATATTCCCTTATCTGTCAAAGGTTGATACAGTAGTAACGTTCTTGGCAGTTTCTAGCATTTGTTGGTATTCAACAAGTCTCTGTGTTATTTTGAGATAGCAGGGCTTTTCTCTTATAGTATTACCTCTCCAAAAAAAGTAAGCTATATGAATATATTCTTGTTCTGCCTTGTAACGAAAATGCACCGAGATAAATTGTATTTAAAAATATTGTTAATTTTTGTGGCTGCATTCGTATTCGTATTTGTACACTACCATGCATTTACAATTAATTGTCTTTCCTGTTACTGAATTGATAACTTTCAAACTAAATTTTTCTTTTAGATTCAATTTTTTTAACTTTTCTTGTATCGAGCCAGGACATATTTTGTCTTTATACCACTTTCAATGTCCATTACATATTAAAACACTAAATTTTAACGATAGAAAAGTCAAAATTGGTATTCTTTTTGGTATAGTGTGTTTTTAAGAAAAATATTGCTAGATTTTAGGCAGCGGTGCAATATTCAACTGTATCAAAGTTTTAGCTAATTTAAGAGTTAAAAATGATGATGATAAATTTGGACACTTCTTCTTAGTGACACTTGTTAATAAAATTATGTTTAATTGCTTTGACTGAAGGATTGAAAGTTTAAATTGTTTCTTAAACACCATCAAGTTAGTGCTTGTGGGGGAAAAAATGTTGGACTAGTTTGGCTGTTAAATGCTGAATAATTAATGCTTGTTTTAACGTCTTTCATCTTTGAATTTTTTCATGGAAATGCTAAAGAAATAAAGAACTTAATTTCTTTTCAGCTAGATATTATACCATTGGAAACAGGAATCCTTTACTGAAAAATAGGACCAACAAATCAAATTAAAACTCTGAAACCTTCACTACTTATTCTTGATGTGAAACAATAATTTCAGTAAATAAACAAGTCAAATAGTACAAATTGTTTCGAATTAAGTGTACTGCTATTATATAGGAAATATGATAGTCCCCAGTAAATATACTGGCCGTCAGTCAGCTGCACAACAGAAAGGTTTTTTGTACTAAAATTAAAGACTTTTTAGACCTATCATGGCATAAAGGTGTTTATAAACTGGATAAATCAAACAGCTATTTATTGGCTTTGTAAGAAGTAAAGTTTAACATCAAAGATATAAATTTTGAATCAGAAGCTAAGAGAACCACTAAGTTTTGTTTTGAAATACGTTTTATGATCACAGAAAGAAATTGGCAGCATGATGTCAGATTAAGGTAAATGGAGTATAAAACAGACCTGATCTCTTGATCTGTGCTAAGTGGAATTTTCGCAAATGGTTGATTAAAAGAGACTTATTCATTCAACGTTAGTAGAAAAGTGCAGCTAAAGAAGGAGCAGTGCCTCCCTTGTCATGTCAGGAAAAATAAACAACTCGACTATTTTTCAAATCCTATATTTCGTAAGAAGAAAAAAAGTGAAATGTCAAAACGCTGACAAGTAAATAAATATTTTTCTGTGATTATCAAGAGCGAGCGTTCTGTATTTTCAGCCTAAATACTATTGGTATACCTTGGAAAGAGTATTTCAAAGTGTTATCTTAAAAGAATTTTTTTAATAGAAAAATGCTGAAAAATTTGAAAGAGTATTTTTTTCTAACCAAGAACTAGCTTTCCAAACCCGTATTTAAGTTGTGAATCAGCGGCTTGAGATTATGTTTCAAAAGCAGGGCTGAAAATTGTTTTTGAGGTTTCTTTTAAAAGGTGTTTTAATTTTTTATATTTCTGTAAAAAAACTGAAAAGGTCAAAAGCAGAGAAATTCATAAATTTTCTCGGCATAAACTAAATTTCTTAATTCAAAATGCAATTTTTTAGCAGGATATTTAATATTTTAGCAACGTTAGTGATGGAAAAACCAATGAGGTCTTTTGAAGGCAGATATCAAATTTTGGCTTAACTATGTTTTCGTACTTGACAGGTGAAATATCTCCTAAATTATTTCTGTCCTTACTATAGTAGCTATTTTCAATTCAAACCCAGTGACACCTGTTAGCTCGTTTCATGTGAAAGGTTTAGCCATTTGAGAACAACGTCTAATCATGGATTTTCTTTTCATGACGTTCTGGAGACGAAAAACTGGCCAACGTTTTCGAGATAAATTAATATTTCTTTTAATTAATATTTGAACGCAATGAGGTTTACAATCTGGAAATAGATTATCATACGTACAACAAGACGAACAATATCTTTTTTATTTGTATATGCAAATGTATTAAAAATAGAAAGTGTATCAAGAAGGAATGACGAGATAAGATAAGTGTGTAATAATGTATTAGTCTGACAGAATTACAAGATATAATATTTTAAAATTCCAAGAATTATCTACTGAACTGTTGACGGTTACGAACATTGAAAATCAGTTTAAAAATATGAGAAATTTTATAACAGTTCTCATATAACCACAAGTTGTTACTTACTGTTAGCAATTGATAGCTCGAGTGATTAATTGAATGATTAAGAACTCAACTAGCTGGTACCTTCATACAGGCATCTCAAAAATTCTAATGTATTACCGTTAAAAGCGAAGAAGGTCAGTATGATAGTAGTTAGTATGACCAATAGTTCGAAATTTCAAAATGACTTACCCAATTCTTCTCCATTTCTTCTACCATCGCCATCGGAATCAAGCAGACATAGGGCTGTTGTCCATTTTTTTCCCTCTTGAAGAAAATCAACTCCAAATGGATTTAGCCTTCCACCTCCCGTAGCTGTCAAATGTCCAACTCCCTTCCAGGATAATTCATTTCCGCATGGATCCGAAACTTTATTTCCATTGGGAATTAGAGCTTGATATGATCGATGTCCCAACACCAGGTCACATGCTTTTACCAAAATAAATAGCACAAGACAAATACGGCTCAAAGTCATCCTCTGTTCTTTTCAATGTCACCATATCATATGCACTGGTTTATAACTGTTCTGAACTATCTGCTTACATCTCACTATTCCATGAATTATTTATGTCGATGAGCCAGTAGTCTTCTGGGTTCTGGAAAATATTTGCGTAAAACTGTATCACTTTTGAGGTTTGAAAAAGTTGGCCAAAATCAATTCAGTTTTCAAATATAGTGAATTATTATTCAAATTGCTTGATCCAACAAGAATGTTTAATCTAACTGCTTACTTTTACTCTTTTCCAGTTGTTAATTTTGTATAGAACTCTAGAACGAATAATAGGAAAATATATTAGCTATGTAGAAAACTTGCCCAAATCATAATGTTGTTGCAACAGTAGAGACGCTACTAGCTAATACTTGATGTTTGTTTCCGTTTGCTTGAGCAAGTCTACGATAAACTTTAAAACAAGCTATCTCTCCTGTAGAAGCAGGATCGCATCTATAAAGATCTAGACTTTTAATTGTAAACATACGTTTTATACACCAGTAAGGTAGATAAGAAAACTCTTAGTGGCTAAAAAGATTCCCATTATTTAAAGAGTGACGTCAGTACAGGAGGTGGTGCTACGATTTCGGACAACATTATAAATTGTTAAGTAAGAAACCAAATCATGTTTTTGAAAAAGCAATATGCTTGTTAAATAAATCGGGTTTGCTTACTGTTTAATCAATCCCGTTTAAGAAAATAACATAATATTCAGTTATCTAGATATTCCATATGATAACAAATTAATTTCAGTATGGAAATGAAGTCCGCTTGAGAAAGAGTACCTGTAAAACAACGAATATTAATATACAAAAAAATAATAATAAAATATATTTACTGAGATATTGGTTTACAATAAATTTACATTTCAAAATTTTGATTCAATGTTTTAATGTCAGTAATGGCATTAGTTGGAAAGAAGGAAAAAAACTAAGGAAAAGCAGAAGTTTAGGAAAAAGGAAAAACATACACTTTTGTATTACTACAAGAACTACCAGTATTATTTCTAACACAGTCACTATTATCGATACTACTAACTTCCACTACAAAACTGCTATCTACTGCTTCTACTATTACCATAAAAAAAAGAAATATATATCTTCATGTGACTGCGCTCTTGTCTACATACATTTTCACTCATCGGTTCCAGTCATGGATGGAAGTCATCAGAAGTACCCACAGCACTAAGTATTGGCTCCTACACCTTGACGGCGGAAGTTCAAACTGCTGCTATCAATTATCTATACTACTGCCAGAAATAATGCTATGATAAATAATGATAAAGAGTGATTGGGATAACAAGCTCATCGCCGTGTTTCAAAAACTTTAGATTCCTTAGTAGGAACTGCAAGAAAAAGACCATGAATAATTTTGTAAATTTGATATGAAGTGGTAAGTTCCCATAATCAATGGATCTCAAAAGTTTATTATATTCTTTATGGGTCAATGTATATATACATAGAGAGTTAAGACACTATAAAAGTCATTGCTACAAAGTTGATACCTAGGACAAATGTTTAAACTTACTATTGACCAAGTATGAAACCATACAAAACCTGATTCACCACTGATTCATCTACAACAGTGTGTGTTTCTTCCAAATGTAGAGCTTGGAATATTAGAATTTCAATAATAGGGATATGGAATAAGTAGTCTTTTTCCATTGTGCAAAAGTGTTCTCATGGAGTTAAAAGAACTTGCATCAATAAACTAATAGAAGACAACAACAAGAACCACAATGACTCCGAACAAATGAACTGGTCTTCCACATGGATACAAATGGTGACAGCACACAATATTCCCTATTGCACTGGAATCAATGCTGCTTCACGGAAGTGCCTATTTTTCCTCAGACCAGGAAACAGGTCCTTACGTTTTAAGATAGATTGTAAAGATAGAGTTAACGATCTATGCCTCTCTCAAAACGTCTGAGAAATTTGGTCAATATCTCGGCCCTGAGGTAATGAGAGTTACATCATAGCTGGGTACATCATAACTTGGAAGGTTTGATTTGAAGGAATCGTTAATTGTTGTTTAAGCTGTACAGGACAAAATTGGCACCTAAAATGAAAATCCACTAAGGAGGCTTCTTTTACAAAAGATGACCTGTTTTCCTCTAACCAGTGGCCGAAGAAAAGGCATACCGTTACCTACCAAAGTGCTATATTATTTATTAAAATTTATTTACAAACAATGAATAAATCCTCCAAAAATGAAAATTTTAATGTACTCCTTGGATTTTATACATAGTTCATATTGTAAAAAACATTAATAAAATATACTGGTCTCCTTTTGTGGCCTTTCTTGTAAACAATGAGGGCTTATTGCCTTCCACAAAATGTCATCCATGAGAGACCTGACCAGAGAAGACAAACGTCAAAAAAGATGGAAACATGTGAGGCTGTTATTTTTATAAACGTATAATCAAAGCGAATGAGCGTAAAATTGAATACAAAACTACAAAGATTTTCAGACGAGCTTAAACTTGTGTTCCACAATTTGCTTATTGTGTTGTAATTCAAATTTACGGTAGTTTTCTTTTAAGCCAAGGGTTCTGTAAAGTACCTCTCTTACATATTTTGCCGTCTATTCATGGAATATTGCATGCTTTTCCAGTTCCTTCCTTCAATTTTGTTCCCATTTTTCTTGTTCTTAATGAATGGTGTATATGAAAGTCAACTAACCAAACCTTTACAGAGGGATTACATCAAAGATGGAATATTATAACACCAATAAATGGGACAGCACTGTCAGATATGAGTCTATTGTCTGAACACGTACAACCTTGTGTAAAAGAAGAGATATCTACCTTTATTAGTCCTTGCTGACGCGTGACTTCAAATGGGTTAATGACTTCACAATCAGATTCACTGACAGTAATGCTTGTACACATACCATTTATTTTTCAAATCTCAGCCTGACGTAATTGTTCGGTAAGCTCTTTCCATCACATTGATCCAACAAGTTATGCAGTAGTCACTGTCAGTTTGGAATTTGCTGTTGTGGGGGTTGTGATTTAAAAAACACTATTTTAACTGGGGATTGTATAGGGAATAAATCACGAGGAAGACCTAAATTTTCATGGATATCTTGAAGCGGTGGCTGAAGAAGGACAGCAGAGAACTTTTCATCAACATGGGTGATCGGAGACTGTGGAGAGCCATGATTGCTGACGCTGCTCTACAGTATAGCACCCCATGATGATGATGTTGTGGGGGTAGAGTTAAGACTTAGGATTGTTTGACTTTTAGCTTGGCAAAGGCTGATTGTGACGATTTTTTGTTCTCACCTTCCAAAATCTTCTTTTGCACTTCTTTGTAAAAGCTTTCACTGATGGTGCAGCTGAATTAATAAAGTGAGTTTAGACTAACATTGAGCCATTTCTTCTTGGTAACAGTCTCAGAATCAATTCTTGCTCTGACCCTTGTTCAATATGTAAAACGCACAATATGATGGACTGAAAAAGGTAAAATCGGTTTTCCCTACTTTTAACAAACCACTGCGCTATTTGTGGAGATTTTATGGCTGTATTTGTGCCTTGTTCTCAAAAGGCCTTATCATGAAGATTTCGTACATTTAACTATACAGCAAAAACAATTAGTAAGTGACTCTGTGACCACATTTAAACCCATATATACGTGTACCCAGTTAGACTAAGCAAGACAAAACCTTTGAACTCTCGTTAACTTTACTACTACTAAGATATATGGTTAAAACAGGTATTAAAACAAATAAAAGCCCATTTGATGTTGGATATTTACCCAGTCATGAGTCTAAGTTTTTTTCTGCGCTACGTTTTGAGAGAAACTTCTCCCATCATTTGGCAACTGAAGTAATTGGGCATAGCTATTTTGTACTTTGAGACTGTAGATGTGCTTGGTGACAAGGATAGAACTGCTTGGTGGAGTAGCGACATAATTATCTTGCGTTTGTTGTGTTTCTTTTCTGTACTACTGGAAGCCATATTTCTGCAAGACAGTAAGTTACGCTGTTGATGTGATTGTTGTGCTGTAGGAAATAACTGGTTTCTTTTATTTTTCTTGTTGTAGTATTTATTTCCCTGCCCAGCATCTTTTTATTTTCGCAGTCAAATGTGTGATCTTTCGTCCAGTAGTGATTCGCTATTTCAAGGCTTTTGGTGTTACCTTTTCAAACAGCTCTCTTATGTTCTTTTGCTCTTTGACTCAAGAAACGCATTGATTCTCCAATGTAGAGGGCAGGACAGTCCTTACAATGCAATCTGTAAAGTATATTGTTTCTCCCTTTAAGTGAACTTGGATACTTTGGCTTTGAGAGTATATGTTTTATCTACTGTTTAATGTATATATGTTTATATGTATATATGTTTAATATATATGCACTATATTTACTATATAACCACTAGATATGTAATAAAAAGTTGTTTAATGAACAGGAGTGTTGTGTTCTTTAATTTTATACACATAAATTACCATTGCGTTTATTGGAGTATGGGCGTTTATTCACACCTGGGCATTTATTTACAAGATCACCTTTTCGAACGAAGTATAACTATTTCAGTAGATGTCCAAAGCAAGAAATGTCAACTACAATAAATGTCAGAAATCAGATGTAACTATAAAATATCTCGGTTTTTGTCTTCTTCTTCATCTTCTTCAAGGTGATGGGAGAGCTGAACGGCATCCTCGATATCCTCTTCGGTTACCTTTGAAGTACTGTCGAAGTTATCGCAATTTCTTGGGCCTGGTTCAAATAATTACATTGATTCATAGGTGAATGAGAAAATAGAGGAATTATAATTGTTGTTCTCGTAACATACTATTGTTAGTCTAAAAACGTATAAATTCACAAAGTTAATTTTTAGTATTATATATGTAAATTTATTTGCAGTGACGTGATTAAATTTCTTTTTTGATTTGAAACTTCTTTAGTTCGAAACATTCAGTATAAAATGATTTCATTTGATACATTTGAGTATTTACTGGATCCTTTTAGCGATACAAATATAACATTTTGAAAATAGAACTTATTCTGTGGTGAACAAAAGGGGTTTGTGTACAAGTTTTTTAAATTATTGAACCTTTTTATACCGTAAATGATCGATTAAACGTCCACTCCTGAATAAACTTCTATACTCAAAGAAATACTCATGATTGCTTATTTAAATAGGGAAAAATTAATTGCCATTATATAGTTCTTGAAATATCAATATTTTTCGAAAGGTTTTTGATACAATGTTGAGTTTAAATTGTTAGTTCATCATTTTCTTTATCATTTTCTTCTTTTGAAACTTTTCAAACAGAACAAGATTTTTAGATAAACACCCAGGGGGTATAATTGATAATTTACGATAGGCCTCCTTTTCGGATGGGATCAGCTAACATTGCATGCTGATGCTTGTCTGTCCTCTTCTGGGAGTTCTCATCCTTTTGGTTGTCGTTCCATCTCAAAATTAAGTTGTCATGCTTTTTTAACACCCTTTAGTCATCCTTCCTCTTTACCACTTTACTACATTTTACAATATTAGTTTACTTAAACTCCAATTTGTACATATCTTATTATTTTTCACTCATTTCACTTACTGGTATGATAAAGCAATGAAGATTCCAGCTGCGATTGAAATTGCTTAGCTTATCAATACCACATCATCATTTTAAAGGCTATCAATGAAAAGAAAAGTCTTTAATGATAAGCAGGTTGTTAAGTAGTAATTGATTTATGTCTACGAATGAAAAATTTCAGTTTATTTCTCTGAATGTCGAGTACCAGACCTCTTACTGTCGTGGTTGTTAATGTTGTTGGTTTGCACTGAAATATCATAGTAAAAATGAAGTCAATCAATCAACTCAAACTATTTCAATCCTTATGAAAAAGTTATGTCAGAAGGGGAGATTGCACCCAATTGTTCATATTTTTGGTTTGTTCTCATAGTCAGTAGACAAAATGAACTACGTAATGAAAGGAAGTTCTTAAAGAAGGAAGGGAAATTTAAAAAATTGCAGACTGATTGGAAAAAAAGTGTACGTAATATATGAGTATGTAAATATATCATTTTTGCACATTGTCTTCTTATGAAATTGTCATTTACAGGCGATTAATAATTCAAAGAATAATTCATAAAATCTTCTTTTTTTTGAATTAAAAATCTTCAAACGCTTCCATTGCAAAAGATGAGAAAAGTAACTTTAACCTAAAATATACAATTAAAACTTAGTTGAATAATTTGCAGGTTTGGTTGATATAACCCAGTCTTCTTTATTAACCTATGCTATAACCTTCATAATTAGGAGTATATATATTTCAAATATACCTATATTAGCACTCCAAGCTGTTAAATTATTCACTAATCTCCTTTGCTAAAGTAAAAATTTGAAGTATCCTTTAGGTCAATCCTCTCCGCTTTGCTAAAATTTTTAGCCAGTAAGAGTAGGCAAAGAATATCCCTGAAGATTAAAACTTAGGTAGATCCCTTGAAATTAAAATTAATAAATTTAGAATGCATGATTTGACATTGGGAAATAACCAGATGGCTTACTTTTTAGGTTATTGATAATACAAGCAAGTGGCATAACACCCAATTTAGCCTTTCTGCCCTACGTTATTTTTCCGAACCAAACAACAAAATAAGTAAGGTTTGTTCAACCGAATTCTAATCAGATTAAAACTACAAAATACATTTAATACTTGTGTTAGATTGCGTAATCCTATTGATTTTTATTTCACACCGGGAAGCTAGAAAATAGAAAATTTTCTAATGACTAAGATCGTAAATAAAGCAGTGGATTACTGCTGTCTTTCAAAGACTGTATATCGATCACTTTGAAGGTTTTACAACATCAACTTTGTTCCAACCTAGTTCTTGATATGAAGGAAACTAAATTATTATCTGTAAATAAATGACACCTTACTACCTCAAGCAATATTATGTATAGACAGTTTTTCAACAACAGAATATACACTTGGCTATCAAGTAAATTAAATTTTAAGCTTAGTATAAGGACAACAAGTGCTTAAAATAGCCATAGTTACAACACCCTTTCAGGTGTTCACATTAAAAAAAGAAGAAAATTTAAGTTCATTATTGCAACCAAAGTTTTTCGTTGATCTCTCCTAGCAATACAACTTTGATAATAACTGACTGTTTTATTCGCTCGTTATTATTTCATTAATTATTTATAACTTTAGGAATTGCCTGTGGATACCAAAACGCCTAGGCACACCCTAAATTAAAATTTTATCATTGCTGTACTCATGCCATGCTTATTTCATTTGCTGAATCGAAAAAGGAATTGGAAGGTCAACAGTGCTACACTTTTTTAAACAATGTACCATCTATAATATGAAATGACAGCAGGTAATCTTCTTACTAACGTTTCGATAAATATTTGGTAGGGTAGCTGGCACAAAGCGGAAATTTCATGTTTAATATATATATATATATAATATATAATATGTATTATATATAATTCAGAAAAGGCTACATATATGAACATATATATGGCCTTCTTTGAAGTATAAATCCTGCAAAGAGCTGGATTGTTATTTCACTGACCTCGAAACTTTTACTTGTGGACAGCGTCATTTTGTTGCAAATTTAGGTAGATTTTGTTTCATTAATGTCTCGCAATGTTGTTTGAAGACATATATGTCTACAGAAGCAATTGGTGCGTGTGTAAAAAAGTTAGCTAACAATAGCACAAGTTGGTTAATCTAATGTATTAATAATTAAACAATAAAGGACGAAGAAGCTAGGCAGGTCTTTTCGGGGGTAACAGATGACTTACTAGTTCCAGGCAAGCACCTGAAACTCTGTAACAGAGCAGCATAGGGCCAAAGCAGACATTTTTAGTGTCGGAAAGTTTGAACCCCAATAGTTGCTTGCGAGTTTTTTCAGTACGTTACAACTTTTAATAACCTTTGAGGAAACGTCTGTCAGGTGCTGTTTGTAAGATAAAGTACGATCAAGTCTAACATCGAGATACGTCGGAGTACTTTCAAAATGTAACTTTTCGCCACAGATAGAAACATAAAGTTTGTAGTCACCTTTGCGTTTGGCAAGATGAAACACGCTTGAAACAGTCTTCGAGGTTTTTAGCTTAAGCCTCTAGTTGGTGAAGTAGGTTCTGATAATGTCAATATCTTGTAATAGGACTCTCTCGATTTCAGGAAACCCCTTAAGGGAGATCATCAAGACAATGTCGTCAGTATAGATGTATTTCTTGCTGGTAGTTGGTGGAATGGCGTGCGAGTATAGGTTGAAGAGTAGTACTGCAAGAACGGATCCTTGCGCTACACCATTGATCAGAGGTTTGCAGCATGATTTCCTCCCACCAATGTGAACACGAAACCATCATTGCAATATCATTGAAAAAATTACATGGAGCATGCTTTTACTAGGTAATGTTTTGTAACAGTTTCAAGGCAAGGCCACCATGCCAGATAGTGTCCTATGCAGATCAACGAGTACAGCCCCAGCCTTCAGCTTCTTGTCAAAAAAAACATTCAATATTCTCTGTAAGTAACACAACTTCATCTTGAACAGAGCGTCCTGGTAGAAACTCAGCTTGTTCCTTGGGTAGGACTGATTTGGCAATGGAGTGAACTCGGTTGTAAATTACACATTCATATAGTTGATAAGGAACGCAGGAGAGACTAACTGGTCTGTAGCTGCTTGCGATATCTGGTGGCTTCTTGAACTTAAGTACCGCAACGACCTTTGCAAGCTTCCAGATTCTGGGTATTTTCTTCGTTTTCAAACAGAAATTTGAAAAAGTTCTTAACCATACTGTGCATGACTCGTGTGGGTGAAGAAAGAATTCAAGATGCAGGTTGTCTAAATTAGATAAAGCTTTCGCAGCTTTGAGTGTTTTGATTGCTGAAACTATTTCTTCAAGTGTAAAGCCATTGCAAAAATTCTGATCAGCAGATGGAGAATTTCATGCTTCTTTTAACTGACGATTGACCTCTCTGGAAAACTGTTTGTTTGGCTCTTAAACTTCCTATTGTAGAGCAGGCATGATGCAACTGCATTTGGGCTTAACCGGTTCGGATTTGGGGAAACACTTTTGCAGCCGGTAAGTTTATTTATAGTCGTTCGAGCTTTTTTTACTTAAAATATACCTTTATTTTAGAGCATTAAAATACTATTGCAATGCCATAAACCTACATATAAGATAAAATAAAGAACAAAAGGGCATTTAAATCGCATTTCAAATACTCCAGACCAGAAATAAAATGGTAGACTGGAAAATTCGCCCTGAAATGGCAGCAACTCAGGTCGAATAAGAGGTTATGATATCGTCATTTTAAACAACACTTTGAAATTCAGAGGATGCGGAATTACAAAAAGGCTATACTTGAGTCTGAAATATGTCGAGTTAGAGAGTTCTCAGTCACGATGGTTCTCCAAACCTCAACCCTGTATTTCTGGACCCTGTGGTTTTCACACATTTTTAAAGCTTCCGTGAGTATGGTTATGAATTTTTTTTTGTTCAGAAGAAAAGTAATTGTTGTAACTTGTAAACTGTTAACCGCATAGTAAATAAGAAAGACGCTTTTAGATATTGTCTTTATTGGTCTTTTCTAAGGCCACCCTTTGTATTTGATTTTCCCAAGATCTACTACTTGGTATTTATCCAATATCATCTACCACGTGGCAAGTTTTGAAGACCTAATGAATAATAATGTAATAAGTACTGGTAACGGAGAGTAATACATTCGATAGCTTAAAACTGACATAGGACACAAGACATTCGATAGCTTAAAACTGATATAGGACACAAGACATTCGATAGCTTAAAACTGATATAGGACACAAGACATTCGATAGCTTAAAACTGATATAGGACACAAGACATTCGATAGCTTAAAACTGATATAGGACACAAGACATTCGATAGCTTAAAACTGATATAGGACACAAGACATTCGATAGCTTAAAACTGACATGGGACACAAGGCATTCGATGGCTTAACCTGACGTAGGACACAAGGCAGTCGACAGCCTAAAACCGATTTTAGGCCTTTACTTGCTGATAATTGCATACGTGTAAACTAATTGCAATATTAATACCTAGCTCCCACTTATTTGTATTGGTAATGATCTTACAATGGACCTTGGTACTCTAATTTGTGATTCCCCTATTTTAATCAATTACCCGAAATTTCTATTAGTGCAATACATCGTTTTGTGCAATTTATATTTATTATCTCAAGGTGTAGAAGTAATGAGCAATGACGTGTTAATGGTCAAGTTTAGCTAGTCCAGTAAGATTACTAACACTTGCATACGAGATAGTGGTATGTACAGATTTGTACACAAGCTATCAGAAGATTTGATGAACCGAAATGTACCACAACCAAGGGTTGTGTCCTGTGCTTCCAAATCCTACTTCAGTTAATAAGAAGTATGCTACGAACAAAAAAGAAACAATAGTTCCTGGAAGGGAAATGATTGGTCTATGTCAATTTTGGATGTTGGAAAACTTTCACCCAATATCCCAATTCCCAGAATTAGTTTCTTTAACCATCATACATTGATTTAAGTTACATTCAAAGCATTGATATTTTCATAAACATCTCGTTTTGAAGTTTAACAGGATGGTAAATGGTTGGAAACTAATCAGTGTTTCTTAGTGGAAAAACACAACAAACAGTACATTGGAAGATATATCAAATACACTTAAGCCTTATGTTCTCTCTGCTTTAATAAGTATATAGAGGAGAATGAACTCTTCAGCACCATTATATACTTATTTTATATCTTTTGTCTTTATCGTTTGGATTCTAACATTGCAAGAACATTACTGAATAATAAAAGCAAATGGTTGAGACCTATCTATGTCAGAATTTCTAAAAAGTACAAGATCTTCTCTCTCCCATTAAAGGTCATTTCCATATAATTGATTTTGAAATCAGCATTGGGTGTGGCTATAAACAGTTAACAGGAAGTTTCATCTTGTGTCATGCTTGCTTCTTTTAGAATTTATCTCGCAAACAACTGTGATTTTGTGCTTCATCCCTGTTAATGTAATAAGACGTCAATTTTTATCACAAGCTTTTCTCTTTAATTCACTCAATTCCAAAACATAATAAAATAGTGAAATGGAAATGCTCTGAATGAATAATTAATGGTGTAGAGGAATTTATACAGTAAATAAACGTCGTGGTTTTCTTCACGAAATTGCTAGCTGGGTGTTCGACAAAGGGAGGAGGTAGTAAATCCACCACCTTTTTGAAGGGTATTGAGTCAGAAGTTGTGTCTTGTGGGATGGTAATCAAAAGCTCCAGTTGAAATATATTGATACAGTATTGAATAAAAAGGCTCGAACAGAAACAATTACTAATAACAGTAAGACATAACACTAGACAGAGTAACATGAAAAGGACAAGTTTGAGTCCCATGAGGATACTATTACAAATTATCAAGTCGAGGAACCCTTGACGAAGAAAGTAAAGCACTAGTTCCAAATAATGATACCTTTAATACAGATTATTAACCGTAAAGATAAAAATATGTAGCAATCTTTACAACTAAAATTGAGGTAATAGCCAGTGTTGGTCTGTAGTCTGTTTTTGACCAATGGCTTTTTGTCCTCTTGAGCAGGTTATTGGCGTGTGTGTCTCTGTGTGTCTCTGTGTGTTTTTTTATGTGTGTATTGGAGGGGGGGCTGCTTACAAGGGAATAGATACATATCCAATCTTGAAAATCTGATATACCAGTTATCAGTGGGTAGCTGGTGCATCAATTTCCATTGCCTTAAAAAGCCAAGCTTTTTTATAGTGACACTTTCGGTCGCTGCTAGTGTACTTGCTTCTGAAGAGGCTATAACATGGAATGTGTTATCGTCCTCTTTGATTCTTCTGGCCACTATATTGTCCTGATTTGTTTCACAATGATGTAAGGCTGATTAGTTTATATGCACCATCTCCATAGAAGCAACGAGTTCCTATGTTATTACCTTGGTGACAAGACAATGAAAGTAAAAAAAATATTTCTTTCATAATAACTTTTAAAGCTATCTCTTTAGTCCTTTTCTGTCCACAATTAGGCAGGACAAGCTTTTCATTTATTATTGTCAATAATCCGTCAGAGTTATTTTCTTACAAAGGGATCTGAAAAGCATTTCTCTTTGCCCCTCAACATAGTTAAATTCTATTTTAAAGTTAATGAAAATTTTGACGTCAAAGTAGACCACATACTTAAAAAACCTTTTAAAAAATTTTAAGGCTAGATAAACATGTCGTAAAGAAGCAGGATATTATGTCTTTCAATTTTTACTGAAATTGGATTTCAACTTCGAAATCAACATGCTTCTGGGGGTTTTTTCACGTAACCAATGTAATATTCTGCAACATATTTTATGAAAATGAAAAGGACCAAAACCAAAGTACCTTATATTAATTTTACCCAACTTTTACTTAATGTTTCTAAATTGTTGTCACTTTTGCATGTGCTCCATAAAATACATTAATATTAAATGGAAAACAGTGATAAAGACCTAGGCAAACTCAAAGTAATTCATTTCAACTCAATTCCACCAGAAAATACAACCTTTTCTCTCACCAGTCTCAGTCTGGGTGTGTTGTGATAAAACCTTTCTAAATAACAAAAGGAAATAAAAGTCACAAGAATTTATAAGATAAAAACAATAACGGGCTAAGTTTTTGCACCTGTTGGGTGGCACCTGTACACTGTTTTATGGATTTTATTACCATCCAGCTCTCTAAATTTTAAAAGAAACTTCCTTTATTTTGTGAAATGTGTTTGGAAAATGCTGTTATTCATAGTATATTTTGGCAATTAAAGTTGAAAAGAAAAGAATTTTTCTTCATCTAGCCCACATCTATTGCAAGAGAATATCTTAACGTACACAAAGTTCTGAGTATTAACCAGATGTTCCAGAAGCAGCTTGCAAGAGAAATTGCTTTGTGAAAAATCTAATGAAAGTCAATTTATCCTGCTGTCAGACCCAGTTCTAGGAGTTTCAAACTAGGGTGAAATATGTATGTTTTAATAGTGGCGTCTATCAATATAATCTTGCCTTTGTAGGTTTGAAGAAATTAAGTGATGAAAAAAAAACAAGACAAAATCACAGTATAACTCATACATAATATTAAAGACAAAATAAGCAAAAGATGAGTTTCTTTCATTTGAATAAAAGAAGTCGTGAAAACAGCAAATAATAATTTAAGTAATTTTTTCTTCGTTTAGAAAAAACCTATCAATATCAATCAATATCAATCAATATCAATCAATATCAGTCAATATCAATCAATATCAATCAATATTAATCAATATCAATCAATATCAATCAATATCAATCAATATCAATCAATATCAATCAATATCAATCAATATTAATCAATATTAATCAATATCAATCAATATCAATCAATATTAATCAATATTAATCAATATCAATCAATATCAATCAATATCAATCAATATAAATCAATATTAATCAATATCAATCAATATCAATCAATATCAATCAATATCAATCAATATCAATCAATATCAATCAATATCAATCAATATCAATCAATATCAATCAATATCAATCAATATCAATCAATATCAATCAATATCAATCAATATCAATCAATACTAATCAATATCAATCAATATCAATCAATATCAATCAATATCAATCAATATCAATCAATACCAATCAATATCAATCAATATCAATCAATATCAATCAATATCAATCAATATCAATCAATATCAATCAGTATCAATCAATATCAATCAGTATCAATCAATAGTAGCAATTAGAGCACCGTAGCATAAGTGGGATTTACAATAATTTTGTTGTGCTGAATTTCATATACCTTGCTCAATAGAAAAAACACAGTTATCTTAAAAAAGAAATCCTAGAAAAGTGATGTCACGTGAATCTTTAGAACTCTAGCGACTTTTTTATCCTTATGTTCATTGGTAAACAGTCAACACTTCGGTTATTAGACTTTAGGCATAATCAACCTAAATTTAAATAAAACAGCTAAACAAAAACCAGTATTCTACAAAATTTCTGAAAATTTTCGGATTTTGTCATTTTTGCTGAAACTTGGGATATTTTAATTTATTGGCTATATTCATGGTTTCCTCAATTTGTAGTTCCCGTTATTCGTTTAAAATAGTTATCTTTCTTTTCCACAAGTTAGTAAAGAAAAAATGTTATCGTTGATAACAGTGTAGCAAAAAAAATGATTCATTGTAAATGTGTAAAAAGTTGAAAATCACCAGTGTTGTAATAAATGTTCTGGATAGTTTCCTGTGAATATTGGCTTTCTATTTTGCTGTAAACTAACTTTAGTTGGGAAAAATATGATTTTTATACGACATTTCATAAACATATTGAGAGTGTTCGATATAAATTGAATACGTATGCATAAACTTGTTGGAATTCTTCAAAGTCATTGAGAAGTATTCAAACTTTTCTACTGCTGTGATCCTTCTTAGTTTTTTTCCCACTTCCTAATAAAGTTGAACGAAAGAAAAAAGTTTGCTTGATAGATCATAATTATGGTTATATCATTGATTGATTTAATATGGTTATGTCAGTTTATATGAAAACATTGTTGTTATTCTTAACAGTGCCTTTAAGGAAACCGCTTTATCTAAAATAAATTTTAAAACCACTCGTTTTATGCAAATAGTAAATATATTTAGTGCATTTAGGTAAACTTGGCTATTTATTTAGCTTTTAAGCAATTTTTGTTAAGGAGGATTCATTATTTATTTAATAGCGCATAATAATGCTTTGTAGAAGATTTAGTATTTGTAGGAATAAGCTGCTAGAGTGAAATTTCTTTTTAATACTAATATCCTTCCCCTTTTTTTAGTGAAACCGCCAATAATTTGATTAATAGGGCACAATCATGCCTAGCTCTGTTTTGGTAGGCCCCAGTCAGCTTAACTATTTCAAATCTGTGCCTCTTACTTATGTTGAGAATGATAAAATTCTCACATTATTAATAGTATAATCAAGAAAAATGCTTTGACCAACATGAATTCGCGAACAATCAACTTTGAGAGACGTATGTACATCGTCAAACAATGTCAGGTTTCCCTTTCCACCACCAGTGGAAGCAGTTTTCATCAGATATAATTTAATATTGATATACTAATACAAAAGAACCCCTTTAAAATGTTGCTGGAGTAAAATATGTTGCTTAATGCAATTTTTGTGACGTATTGTGTGTAACACAAGCAATATGTTGATTAATTAGGTCATCAACATAGGCGCAGTATTGGTAGGCAAAGAAAAATATGAAGGGGACGGATAAAGAAAGGCACGAGACCCTAAGGTTGAAGACAAGAGGATAGTAAAGAAATTCTGAAAAAGGAAAACTCGACCATTTGATCCAAAGACTCAATGTGACCCAAGTTGTAAAAGAAAACCATAGTATACCCAAGCTTATTTCAAGCAAATGGACTCAATCAACATTGCCTGGGAGTTAAGCAAACCAGAATAATCCACAGCCGGAACCAAACCCTGATAAAGACAAAGGCTTGACCAGTAGGAAGAACGCACGACTGATTTTAGAAGTTATGGCGCACAGAAAATCCTACCGAGTTTCTTTTTCAACCCCCAAAATGTTTGAGTTTTACCTGGTAAAAGTGATGGGCAGAAGTACATAACCTTGACGCTCTGAAAAAAGTGCCACAAAAGGCAAACAAACCTAATTGTGATGACTCTGGATATGGAAATGCTCAATAAGCAAAAAAAGGGGGATGCTGGTAGTTTAGTGAAAACAAAGATAGACGTTACTTGCTCATAAGAGGGTAAGATGAAGGGGGTTATAATCCGAAAGTCAACCAAGAATTTTGGGAGACGACGCAAAACTGCACTAGTGCGGAAAATCGTAATCGAGAAAATTTTAGGAGGAGGATATCATCCTGCATAAACGTGAGGGAAAAGGATGTAAGATGTAGTAAGTTCAGCTTTGAAAAATATATTCCTCACGAAATATGAGAAAAAATAGACTAAGGAATGACTTAAACCAGACAGTAAGTGGTTAAGCAGCGGTCTAAAAAGGAAGCTCTAAGTAGAACTAAACAAGTTTTCTGTAGGTGCCAGTTTTCTACTATTACATTCATTCAAAAATCACATTCATTTTACATGTTGAGTACATACCCAGCAGAGACTCTGAGAAACTGCTAGGGTGCACTAACTTGCCATTGATCAAATACTGTCGACGACGAAGAGTATATTTGTAAAATACTCACGGAGAGGGGCTGCTTTTCTGCCAAAAACTAATTTACCGGTGCCACTTCCATCAGCCTTCACTCAATAGAGGATCTTTGACCAACGTCACTAAAAATCCAATGCTTTCTGCTAATCGAAGGTTTTATGAAGAAATATTACTCTCCTACGTTCCAGTCATTGTTTTCCAAATCGAGTAGGGGAGTAGGGGAGTAGGGGAGTAGGGGAGTAGGGGAGTAGGGGAGTAGGGGAGTAGGGGAGTAGGATAGTGGGGAGTAGGGGAGTAGGGGAGTAGGGGAGTAGGGGAGACCTACCTAGGATATCAAACTTAGTTCAAAGGAGACACATCATGTTTGCTGGACACTGTGCACGTGCCTCAGATGAACGTGTGTCGTCGTTCCTCTTGTGAAGCACCCATTATCACTCAAGCGGTCTCGGAAGCTCACCTTTCCAAACATCATATGCAGAGACACCGACATCGCCAAGGAAGACCTAACAGCTACGACCGATAGGGTATACTGGAAAGGTACAAGGAATTCTATCTCGGCTGAGGCCCCAAGATGATAATGATAACGGGATTTCACCCCCTCTGTATCTACTATTGACTGGCAACAGAGGATCTGGCCCTCCACTGTCGTAAATTAACTATGCTATCTACGCAACAAGGAAAATGTAGAAATTTCTAGACATAACTAAGGTTCTACTTTTGTAATGTCCAGAAACTCCTGTTGCTATTGACTGGCAACAGAGGAGCTTGCCTTCCACTGTCGAAAATTTAATATCCTATTCACGCAATAAGAAAAATGTAGGAATTTCCAGACATTACGAATGTTCTACATTTGTGATATCGAGAATCGTTAAAAGATACTTAAAGAGACGAAATAAGTATGAACATTTAATAGGATATTGGACCTATTCACAAATAATTTTCAAGAAAGAATGTTAGGCGACTAATCATATTGGAAGAAATTAACTGGACAAACTTAATAGGTAGTCAAAGTAATTAAAATCAGTAAGTCTAGTTTCTCCTTAAATATTCCATTTCATTTCAAATAGCACCAGTAAATATCCTTTAATTCAGTTAACACCTTCCTTGTCACGAAAATCATAATTTTTGCGCTATAACATAAAAAATAATGTCTTTCATTCTTCTAATAAACTGTCTGAAGCAACATATAAACTACAAAGGAAATCTGTAAAAGTTCAAGTGCAAATAATTAACAGTATTTCCAGTTCATTATAATTATGGCTCGGAACGAAACATTGCAAGCAATACACTACTGGTAAAATATTGGAAGTACGCTCTACTGTATGCAAACAGTACTAAAACTGCCAGCAAAATACTTAAGGTCCATTTAGTAAAGAGCTACAAATCTGTGAAAAGCACCCTTTTAACTTTTAATTTTGGGGATGGACTGGCTGCTTAGGAAACTCTTAAGGGCTATTCATATGCAAAAAGTTAGCTCTTAAGCAGACTGGACATCTCGCTTGTGCAAATTAAGACCCGGGCAAGCTCATTTATTGACCCTACCAGCTTACTGAGATAAATGTATACTTTTACGAATAGACTCTTATGCACGTACCTGTTTGTTGTAATAAATCTTCTTTATATCGGCACTGTATTACACATAGTTAGCTGTCCCTAAGGTGTTTTTCGAGTCTATATTGGAAAAACAAACGTTTTTAGTGTTTGAAACAGATTACGAAGATAGGATTGATTTTGGGCAGAGGAAAAGTTGGCCTTTTATTTCAATCAAGTTCGAAGGAAATCGGTAGCATTACGTAGATCCCTTTAAAATGTTATGCTTAGTGCGAGATTATTCTTGTTATTCAACTTGGTCAAAACAAATTTGTAAATAATAGCTTTAGGGTTTGGAGGATTTCATGCTTGGCATGTTTTGTTACGTTTCGATTTGTTACATTTTTGTAGTTAACTTTGTAAAAGCATCAGATAGGGAATTCTCCTGTTGTAGTAACAAAGTTGAGAGCTAATCGAGTATAAAAATATAAGATAAAAGGATTACTGGGCTACTTGGTTGTAAATAGAAAGGAAAAAAGCTGACAATTTGATAAACTTGCTAGTTCAAATAGGTATGCTAACTTGCTAGTTATCAGGTAAAAGACCAAGTGAGAAATAGCTACGATGATAAAAAGTGATCGGTTTCGGACATGACTGAAGTAAAGAATGGTGTCAAAGGTGGAACATAGGTAGGTATGCTAACTTGCTAGTTATCAGGTAAAAGACCAAGTGAGAAATAGCTACGATGATAAAAAGTGATAGGTTTCGGACATGACTGAAGTAAAGAATGGTGTCAAAGGTGGAACATAGGTAGGTATGCTAACTTGCTAGTTATCAGGTAAAAGACCAAGTGAGAAATAGCTACGATGATAAAAAGTGATAGGTTTCGGACATGACTGAAGTAAAGAATTGTGTCAAAGGTGGAACAAAGGTAAGTATGCTAATTTGCTAGTTATCAGGTAAAAGACCAAGTGAGAAATAGCTATGATGATAAAAAGTGATAGGTTTCGGACATGACTGAAGTAAAGAATGGTGTCAAAGGTGGAACATAGGTAGGTATTCTAACTTGCTAGTTATCAGGTAAAAGACCAAGTGAGAAATAGCTACGATGATAAAAAGTGATAGGTTTCGGACATGACTGAAGTAAAGAATGGTGTCAAAGGTGGAACATAGGTAGGTATGCTAACTAATACAAATATCAGACAAAAGTAAAAAATTAACACATCTAATACTTACAACATTTTTTGAAGGAAGAGGCTAAATTGAAGAAATTTTGTTCTTTTCCTTTCATATGCAAGATTCACTTGGGACTACATTATAAACACTACCCTGGTCTGTGTGTCTGTGTTCGTATCTGTGGCTTCTAATACGTATATTATGTGTGTATTGTGGGGTGGTTGAATGCCGTTAAAATGTAATTCCCTTTCTCTTTTTATTCATACAAACTTTCATTCACCGAAAATTTCTATATTCATTTCCTTGCCTTTTAAACACTGATCTGTATCTAACTATTGTTTTTCTTTTAATTTTAATTTTAAGATTTTAATCTTTATCTTGTCATTTTGGCAATTTCAAAGTACTTTAGTTTCTTCTTTCAGCCGAAATTCTATACCTTAAATAGTTTTAGGATTCCATTTTCTGATCATACCTTGCATTGAATTTCTTCTCAATCATGTACACGATTGCTGTTTAGATCTTAAAAAGCCATATATAACTTAATATTTCCTATAAATATTGTAATCAACTGAAACATTAGCAATGAATAATATCGGATAAAGTTGATCTTCATTCAAGTACTGTATATAGCTGTATACAAATTGACAATAAATCTAAGTAAGAAAAATGTGATGTGAAGCGTCATTCTTTAAGATATTTTGTTGATACTCATTGAAAATTAACGAAGAATGCTTTCTAGACATAATTTTTTGTGATTACAAGAGTATTTCACAAGAACAATAGTACAATTTTCTATCAACAGAAATCGACCTCATTTAGTTATATGCAATGTCTTTTAGACTTTTTTTTATTTCGTCCATTTACCATGCGAATTTCAAAAATGAACTGTACTTTACAAATCAAAATATGAAATAGTTAAGTAAAGCTTGTCTTTCTTTGGATCTAAAGTCGTTAACCGTTGCCAAATACGTTATATAGCTAAGTAGTTTCGTTGAGCTTAGCGGAGGGTAATTACATGCTAGCTTGGGTGTCGTTATAACTGAACCAATTCCTGAATACACAACCCCTATGGAAAAAAATCTTACCCGATTTTTTGTCCTGTTATCAACATCCATCTCCAACTGAAAATATTTATTGAAATACTTTATGTCAGAATCGTATTTACAAACTAAACCAACTGATCTTTTGTACAATATTTTTGAATACGTTCGCTCTAATCGTCTCTACTTCAGATAAGTCTCGCAAGAGCTTTGCTTAGGATTACGTTGCAATAGCAAAAGGCGTCATCTTATTGTTCAAGGTGGAACACTGCCATAATCTCTTTGCCTGTTCTCAAATAGCCAAAAATACTGGCATATTTTCATTAAGGAATTACTGACATTCATGACGTTAAAAGGTTTTGTGTTTGTCTGTCTTCAAACAAATAAGAGAAGGCTTTATATATATAAAAAGAAAAAGACAGTAGGATGCTCAAACAAATACACCCAAGAAATTAACAAAGCATGCAAAAGAACATAAAGTCTGACCATATTTTGTTATTCATAAAGGAAAGAGATAGACAGGCAAAAGACATATGTTTTTTTCAGGCTTTCTTTTATTTTTGTTAGCACAAGTTCTGTAGCCCAGAGGGATTAGCAATTCAAACTCTTTTCAATAACAATTCAAAGCCTTGTAATGAAAACAATATATCAAAAAAAAACCTTCCAAAAGAGATTTCTTTTACAGGTTAGTAACATCTCCTCTTGCTGTAAAAAATTATCCCTGTGACTTTTTTATTTCAGACAAAACATCGAAATGATTATCAAAATAGGTTGCCTTTCTTTATTACCAGTTGTAAAAAACATAGCGATTTTCTCATTGAATTTCTGTCATGACAATGAATCTCAAGAAGAAGTCAAACAAACCGCCAAATGAAAATTGATAAATAAGGCGGAGATAATATAAGTAAAATACGAAAATAGATGGAAAGCTTATATTTCTCACAGTCAGATTGCACTAAAGATCCACGCTATCACAGACTAATTTCCTAAAACAAATGAGAACTTTCAAAAAGGCGTTTAAATATTTCTTTTTTTCCCTCACAAAAGAGAAATAGTAATTTACGATATGTGATGTTGATTGTATTTTATTCTTCAACTATCTTCATAGTAATCACTTTATAATAATTTATGCAAACAACATAAATCATTTTCTCCGTTTTTATTTCTGTGTGTCTGTAAAAAAAAGGTCTTGAATTAGGATTTACACCGACAGATATTGTTTCTTTCCCATGCCTATAATTACTTATTCTGTTGTCAAATTGACAGAGGATTGGCTAAGAGAAGAGATGGAGGTCTTGACAATTTAATTGGCATTAGGAAATAATAAGTGGAATGTTAAAATATCACAACTATATGAAATTCTTGTCCTAATTTATATAGATGACTAGCCTATCCATTATTGGGGTTGTAATTTCTCTTTTAATGAATCCCACTTCATGCTGCCAAATAAATCTGTTCTCTACATTTTACTGTAACAAAAGTCTGAAAGTAGATCTTATTTCTTTTACTATATGCGATTTAAAAAGGACAGTATTTGAAATATTGTTACTTATGCAAACAAGGATATGATGTATTTCTAAAGAGTAATTTTGAAAAGTAATCCTTGTGTCTACAATTTATAGCCCCGCCAATTTGACAGATGTTGTCACAAAGACAATGTTGATATGTTGATACAAAAACCTTATTTTGTAATCGCTATAAGATAAGCTGAGCAGGGGTATAATGACGAAGACAACAAGAAAATCCCTAACCCTGGTGCTCATAAAAAGCAATTTTCATTGTAAACTTGAACGATTTATAAGTGTCCATGGGTTATGAGGTCTGGTGTGCAGTTAAACCATAAGTTTAATATGGGGAATTACTCATGTTGAAAGATAAAATATTAAAATTTACAAACATGAAATACAATACCATTTAAAACTGTAACTTTATATATTTTATTGACATTTACACATTTTTATTTATTAAAAAAAACTACCTCATTTTTATTTCCACTCTAAAATATATAAAAAATCTCCACTCTGAAACTATCTGTTACCTGAAATTCTCCAATGCTAATTATTCCATTCTGCAATCCAACTTGCCCTACCTTGGTTTGTTTCAGCACATTAACAATTTCAGATCCAAGTACCAGAACTTTGTCTTTTTTTTTCTTGTTTGGTGATTGTTGGTCTCTTCTTGCTACTGAACAGCTCGACGATGTATTTATTCATTCTAATGAGCAGGCTCCTCTAGCACTTCCATGCCACCCTGCTCTTCCAAAATTAAATTTTTGTACATGTTTTTCAAATTGGTCTTTTCTATATTATTGGTTGGTGGATTTTTTTGGTATTTGTAGAAATTCTGGTGAGGTGATTAGAGCACCCCACTTAGTAGTCCCCTGCTTGATGACAACTTTTACTTGTTTTCAGCAGGTATCTCCATGTCTATCCAGTATCTCCCATGCCTATCCCCTGTAAATGCTTTTAATAGTTTTGCAGAAACAGTCTGACTTTCTTAGTCTGCTTTGTTTGACTGACAATATGAATAGCACTAGACTGTTGTCCATGTCACAGTCTGCACCGGGGTTACAAGAGTATCCATTTTGCATGATGGTATCAACCTGGTCTCGATGCTTGATTGGATGTTTCTTTGACAACATCTGTTGAAGATGCTGCTAACACTCGTAATCACCGTAAACGTCTCGTTCCATTTGAAGCAGCCAACTCACCCTTCACTGTATTCCACTATACCTGGCAAAATCTACCAACTGTGCCACCATTGCATTCCTACATCTTTCCAACCTTCACTTTGAGGTCATAGTGAACCTATTGTCCTCTGACCAACATTTTGTCTTTTAAACTCTCAAGAGGACTTGACGTAAAAATCCTTACTGTCATCATCAGTGTTGTCTTAGATAAGTGCTTATGTCTATATAACCAATCAACAAGATTCTCCACTAAACAAGAATTTGAGTAATAAATAATAACAGCTTCATTTATTATTTTGATGTATATATTCTTGAAGTGTTTATATGCATATTAGTGAATAACTAATTACCTACAAAATAATCACAATGTAATTGGTTTACAACTGGTAAGTAGCAACAAAAGGTTTGCGAACAGTATTAAAGTAGCATTGTAAGTTAAGGAAATGCGATTTAAAAAATGAATATAGTAAATTTTATGTGTTGAAATCTCAATATTAATTTCTGGAAATATTTATGTTTAACATTCAAAAAAGAGCTTCTAGATGTCATCAACTAGTCTGTTTTGCACAAAGCAGTATCTGTAGCTGTAAAACATAAAGATATACTACAATATGTTAGTATTAAGATGCCTACTTTTCCTGTACATGTTTCTTAAGAATGTCCAAAAGCCCCTTTTTTCCTGCAATGATTTCCTGTTCCGTCTTTTGAAGGCAGTTTTCATGGGTCAATATGGTGCGATTGGAGCCACTGTTCAAAATTAATCTCATAATAACTTTGTCTTGAGGCACTGATTTTAACTACTTCACTAATAAATTGTTAAGACAAATATTGAAAAAGTTAAGCAAGGTTATACTTTTGTAGACTGACTGATCCAATATAATAACACTTGCATACCATTTACACAAAAAATCCGTGTGCTATCGGATTGAGCGAAAACAGTAATGCAAAAGCAATTACCGAATTAGTAATTCTGATTCAGCTATAGGGCATTCTTTACTATAAGCCGTGATAAACTGATATTTTAGGAATAAAGCATTCAAAGTAAGTAGTAGAACCAGTAATTCAATATCAGTTTTCATTCCCTCAGCTTTGTGAACAAAATAAGTAAGAATAACTTCACGTTTTACTTGATTTGTAGTTCTCACTGTGTGGTTTGATCCACAAAATTTTCGACTTATATGAAGAGGATTCTAATCCGAAGTTCATAAAATTTTAAAGCACAGTGTCTAAAACTTGTCCAAAACTGAAGTGTGTGTATTTATATAATGTTGATCTTATTTATTTCCTCAAGCCAAGAAGTGTCAGTAGCCCGAGATAAAAAAATGAACAAAGAATTGCCTGATATTTGACCCAAAGATCGATACAATCTTCCATTCGGAATCCACCAGAAGGAACCATCTGCTGTCATAGCCAGAGGAATTGTTTTCGTATGGTTCTGCTTTACTGTTACTAAATCCAATTTTGCAAACAAAGTCAAATTATTCATGACCCATTGGACAATCCACTGTGCAGTAACGTTGGCTTAAAACCTACTTTGATCTAAATTTGTCTTTTTTTTCTTGTTTGTGTACTCTATCTGTTCATGTACAGTAGCTAGATTGAGCACATCTTGTTTTCTTTGTATTGTCATGCCATCATGGAGATTCTTCTGCAAAAGGGGCCTTCCCTGTCTTTTGTGTACGCCATACTTTATTTAAACCAGGTAGTAGGTGGTCATTTGGCAAGTACCATAGATCTCATATTTGTTCCTAATATAAGTTTTAATCCCCCCACCCCCCACCCACCCCATTCCCGTCCTTGCCATGTCTAGTACTGTCCTCTTTAAAACATACTGGAATATTTAAATCTTGGTTTTTCTGCCTTGTCGAAGCTAAAACAAAATAATTGAAGTCTTAAATCAGGTTGTTTTTGATAAATAAACCGAACATCAGAAAGGAAGCACATTAATACAAAAGTGCATCAAATAGCTTCCCAATTTACACAATTGTTGAGACTAACATTGGGTTATACACCATTGGTTTGTGAGTAGGTTGCAATGTCGGCCTATTTTATCCTTGGAAAAGCGTTCTTTTTAATGCGAGAAATTGAACATGTATTCTAAGCGCCTAAGTCTAAACTAGCTGTAAACAGTAAGCAATGAACATTTTTCCACAGTGAAAATGGGTGGATGATAACAGAAACCTGAGATGATAGGGATTACATTTGACCATAGCCAGAAATATCTTCGTAGTATGAGATCATTTAATTCTGTATACAATGTTCGTAGAGCTCGCAGGATTAAAAAAACGTCGAAAAGCGTGCATTGACAATCCTAATTGCGAGTAAAAAAATTATAAACACTATTATCTTTCACATGAAGAGTCTTACAATATAATTTTTATTAAAGGTAAACTGAGCCACGCTGTTCTATTTTTGTAACGATTTCATATTCCTTCTCAGAGGTTTTAGTGAACTATACAAATCGACAAAGCCATGTATGATTTATGAATACACAGACGCTTCAATGACGCATTCAGAGTTTAAGTATACACAAACAATGGTACAAACAGAGAATGGAGAGAGATCAATGTTTTATTAATATAAATCGCACAGCTTCATGTTGAATATTTTGAGTGTAGTTTTAAGTACTGAAAATTAGTGCGTCTTACTCAGTCTATCACAATATGAATTTGAAAAAGGTTTATATTCCTTGACATACAACGTTTGGGTAAAGAATTAACATTATGTTGGCGTTTTTATACAGCGTTTCGTTGGATAAGAAAGAGAACTTTTTCTTTTACAGTTTTAAAGACAAAAAGCTTTGTCAAGAAATAGGATTTTAAAATCCATTAGCTATAATTCTCCATTATTTGAAAAGGAGTTTTCTATTCTATTTTTTACCATTTCAACTAGCCAACTGAGGAAAATGAGGCTTTGTTTCTTTCAGTTCAAATAACTCAGATTAGAGAAAAAGTATGTAAAGTATGCTGCCTGAGAAAAAGTATGTAAAGTATGCTGCCTGAGAAAAAGTATGCTGCCTGGAAATGTGTATGATGTTAGCTGTTAAAGGGTTGAAGAAAAATAAAGGAAGATTAAAGAGCTATTATTTCACTTTCAACCTCTATCANTCTAAGACAAAAAGCTTTGTCAAGAAATAGGATTTTAAAATCCATTAGCTATAATTCTCCATTATTTGAAAAGGAGTTTTCTATTCTATTTTTTACCATTTCAACTAGCCAACTGAGGAAAATGAGGCTTTGTTTCTTTCAGTTCAAATAACTCAGATTAGAGAAAAAGTATGTAAAGTATGCTGCCTGAGAAAAAGTATGCTGCCTGGAAATGTGTATGATGTTAGCTGTTAAAGGGTTGAAGAAAAATAAAGGAAGATTAAAGAGCTATTATTTCACTTTCAACCTCTATCAGATAGTTTTTGGGTTGTTTGGTTTACCTTGGATGTATTACTAAGCTTCTCTTCCATGAAGATTGGCAAATATCATACAGACCAGGGTTGATTTTTATGTTATTACCTATATTGGGTGACACTGAATAAAATTCGAGACCATCAGATTATAGTAGTGATAATCATATAATTGAACTGAAGTAGATCAAAGTGAGAAGTAAAATGTTCTTATCAAAATATACGTGGACTACTAAACTAGATTCTTGAACTTTTATTATTTTTGAATGATCAAAACAAAGTAAACTTCATTATTTTGTTAGAAATCCACATCAGGTTTTAACGTCACAACGATGTGAAAGATTTATACGAAATTCCGGGGTCTAAGTTTATCCGTTTCGAAAGGAAAATGCAAAAAGGTGGCGCTGTTGAAATTTGCTCTTCTGAAAAAGTCAAGTTGAAAACAAGATGTGATTCGGAGCACAAAAGTTAGAATATTTATGGATTGAACACTTTTTTCATATAAACCTAAAATTTTTATTTTATGTACTTCATAACGACCCTCTGAAATATCCTTATATCTTCCCAAAAACTAAAATGAACTTTTCAGGAATTTTGAAAAAAAGCTTACTATGGAAATAGTTGCCGTACATTGGTAAAAATTCCATCATTCTAAAAAAAAATAAAAAATGATATTAAATTGATTTTTACAACTTGTAAGCTCAGGGATTTCTTTTCTAATAAAGACAAATTAGTCAGTTTCTCACACGCATCTAATGTAGTATATGAGTTTGTTTGCGCTAGCTGTAATGCTAGCTACGCGGGGAAAACGCAAGGCATTTGTCTACAAGAACTAAAGGGCATTACAAGTACAAAAACTCGCATATTTATCAACATATAAATGCCTCTTTAGACTGTAAAAGAGCGTGAAATAATGGTAGTTGTTTTTAAATTTTAGATTATGCAAGCACTAAGTACCAACTACGTATAAAAGAGGGTTTGCATATTAAATGGAAACAACCGGCATTAAATAAACAATTATATTGTTACATAGGACAATTACTTATTTAATGTCTTTATTTAATGTTATCTTTTGTGTATTATTACATACGTTATGTAACATTCAATTATGTTTTGATTAGTTTTCTGGATATATAAAGCCTTGATAATTCTTGTACATTTTTATATACATTCTGAAGAAGGTATGTGAATACCAAAACATGTAAATGATGATAAGATTAAAAACTATCGTGTTTTTTATTAACTGAAATAACTGTTCTATAATTTTTATGGGAGAAGTTAATCTGGACTTGCTAAACAGAAAAAAAGTTGACGTAAAACCATTCCAATCACTTCACGTCTTCAAGCTATTGGTAACCAAAGCAACCAGAGTAACATAAGATGATAGATATTATTGCAACGAACCAATATTACTAAAACTGGGGTAATACCATTGGTACTTTCTTATCATGAATCATGACACAGCTGGTTGTGTTATAGAAAAAAAACTTTTCAAAAATATCAAAGACAAGTTAATTTTGCATGGTATTTTTGGAGCTCTTTTACGTAGAATATGTTCTCGGACTTACGCAGAAAAGAATGGGAACAATTATTTTCTATAACAGATCTCAAAAAAAGCCTGTAGTTTTACTGATGGTGATTTACGAGCTATTTATGACGAACATACGTCGCCACATGAAAAAGATTGTACGTGGTTTATAATGATTTAACAAAACCTGGAAACAATAGAAATCAATTAAGACGCAGGGCAGCAAAGTCACAACACCATAAGCTCGAGATGTATGTAAGAAGCAAGAGTAAATGTACCAATTTAATACGAGACTAAATCTTCTTGGGACTGAAAATTACTTTATGAAAATACATACAATTGCTTTAACACATAAACGGAAAACATTCAGCAAAAGAGCCTATATCTTTAGCTTAGATCTTGGGTCAAATTTTCGATATGGTGGCTAATATTTGCAGTCGACATGACTAACTGCATTACCATCAGACGATCAAAAATTGTTTTTAACAGTAAGTTTTAATACATTTACCATTCTGACTACTCGAAGACTAATACCAGATTTATAGCAACCCCTGGTGGTTGAACGTACCTACGATTTAGTTTGGAATACCATCGGGAATTCTTAGTCAAATAATTGTTGTAATGTATTAGTTCCATAACACACAAGTCAATTTGCTTATTTTGTTTTTATCAGACAAACATCGTGATGTTCAATGGTCTGTCAAGTCAGTTCAGTTGAAATGTAATACATCGAATGCATGGATAAAATTACTAAACAACGGCCCATATCTGAAGTTTATATAAGTATGAGGATCAAACTTTGTACTACCAGGTTTGTGTTCAAGGGAAGTATATTCTTACCTCACGAGCAAAGCCTCCTCAGCTTTGGTCAGCAACCGTTTTAATGATGGCGTCGTGATAAAAGTACTGGGTTTTTTCAAGCCTTAACTTGGGGTTATAAATTTTAGATACAGGAATATGAACCCCGGGCTTTTTCTACAGCTTTATTACAAACATGCTACGTGGAGAGGTAAGTAGTAGCCTTGGTAAAGGGGGCGAGTAGTTTATTTCCAGTTGATACGCTTTCGCCTCGACATAATAAGATCGAACTCAGTAGCAGAGCGCAAAATTTCTCTAATCAGCAGTTGGGTGTTTGCATGAAAATGTATCAGTATTGACGTGCATCTCTGTTGCTGTTGCCGAAGGGTAATTAAGAGTTCCTTATCTTGACGTATACCACGGCAATAAGTTAGGAAAAGACTTGCTTACGCCTTGTGACACATCTTTTTGTTGTCAAGGTCATTGATCTTAATGCAAATAGCTTTTCGTCTGTTTTTTTTCTGGATCCTGATTATCACCTCCATTCTTTAATCATGGCGGACAACATGGCGACGCGTGTTGATTCTTGAGGAGAAATACTTGAGAGGAAAGTCAAATCCTCACTAGTTTCTTACCATCTTCGTTTGTAATCTACAATATTATGAAAAGAAGAATCTTGAATGTCGGCACTTTAAATGTGAGAGGATGCAAGGACGAAATTAACAGAAACCTAGTGCTGAAAGACATCGAAAAGTACGAGCTCCAGATACTTGGTCTGACAGAAACACATATCAAAGGCGAAGAGCAAGTCACAGACGTAAACATCAATGGAAAGACCTTCAAATTCTTTGAAGGAGGAATTAAAGGAGATAGCAGTTTCTCGGGCGTAGGATGTGTTATAGACTCAGATCTTCAACCCAGTTTCAAGAG
>RDPX01000035.1:587635-598275 GCA_003991215.1 Morbakka virulenta
CTCTCTCTCTCTCTCTCTCTCTCTCTCTCTCTCTGTCTCTCTCTCTCTCTCTCTCTCTCTCTGTCCCTCTCTCTCTCTCTCTCTCTCTCTCTCTCTCTCTCTCTCTCTCTCTCTCTCTCTCTCTCTCTCTCTCTCTCTCTCTCTCTCTCTCTCTCTCTCTCTCTCTCTCTCTCTCTCTCTCCACTTCACATGAGCCCTTTATTACAATTACTGCTGCATTCACTTCTTTCCATTATGTAAAGATTAAGATTTACTTAGTCTGTAACACTTGAGTTTTCACAATAATGAAAATATCGGTACTTTATAAATAAATATGGGGACAGTTGCTATGAACAATTTATTTCAAATTGTGATAACTGCACACAGAATACGGAGAATCGTCTGTTTTACTATATTAAAGAGCGATTGTATGTTTCGTCTTTTGTTGGTTTTGGCGGTGTTTTTACCTGACAGTCCGCTTGAAAACTTCAATGATCAATCATATGAATTTACATAAATTATTTAACAACTCTGGGGGCATAATCTTTTAAAGCAAGTTGTTTTATTTGTACAACTAGAAGGAATACTAATAAACCCTCACAAATCTAAGGTCCAACAGAACACCTTTCAAATAGCTGTGCAATGCATGCTGGTTTACCAAAAATGGACAGCAAAACCTGAGTGTGATCTGACACACGAATGGGCAAGGGTTTTACGAGAGATAAGACACACCTTAACTTCACTAAAAACTGAAATTTAGGATAAACTGTGAACTGCAAGTAGAATAAAAATGCGATTCTGGCGCATTTTATCAAAAACGTACCACAACAAGATCAAAACATGCCCCCACTATCCACATCAAAAACCCCATTTGTCATCCACAACAATGGTCTAAATCTCTTTCAAACAAATAAGTAACCCAAAATGAAGGCTATTTATTTGAGCATCTTCTTTAACACACCAGTTGCAGGCCACGTTAAAGCAAATTCGATGAGTAGAGAGTAAGCTAGCTACTTTGGAATACCCGATTTATTGAGGGTGCTCCCCAAGAGCTGTCAAAACTGTCAAACCACATTTCAAATTGGAGCTTAAATCGGTGATTTAAAACTGTAGAAGTGCTAACGTCGGTTACTATGACAATTTTGTATGTAAGGAATTATTTTCAATTTCTTTGGTTTCAGCTGTCAAACACTCCATAAAAAAAGACAATAGATTGATAAGCCCAATTCTTGTTCCTGTAATATGTAAATGACTATGAAAAAGTACCTGTCAGGCAGATTAGTCGACAGACAAAAATTAATGCTTGGTTTATCACAAACCACATGTGAATGAAAGTCCTGTGGAGACGTTCTCATGGGGATAATAAAGCCGAGAACTTTGGTACACAACACGGAGAAGTTTGAAGGAGGGCGGGGGGTGCTACCGGCTTTTCTTAAGTAAAATTTTGTGTACCATCCAGTGCCATACAGAACTACTCTTATCTTTATAATCCACACTTTACTGTCAGTCCACGAATTGAAAAAACAACATGATCATGCCTAAGTTTATACCTTTCATAAAAAGCCTTGTGATGTGTCTTTATAATATCACTGATGACAATAAATTCATAAAGCCAGAACATTTGTACGGAGCCATTTCATGGAGTGTTATGACGAGCATCAGGAACTTTGTTCCTCCAGTGTATTAGGTCCAACACTTACATTCCAATGCACAAACATAACCATTCAGCAATCTTGTTTGCGTAGGTGTTTGTTTGAAAACAACCTATTGGGTCTCGCCCATCATGTCTATTACCTACTACTACTACTAAAAAACCGTACCAGAACTCGATACTTGGCGAGAACGCAACGAATATATACCGAACGTCATTACCATGTCCAAACAGTCCATTTTTAGAATAAGGATTGGGCACACTAAAGTCAAGCAATCTAAACAATATAACAATATTCGGTATCTTACTTATGTAGGATGAACGGTTGAAGACCATATCATTTATTAAACATTGTGAACCATCAAACAACAGATAGTAACGCTTTGCATTTTTACTAAGAGATACCAGTATCAAATTAATTATTAGCTATCGACAGTGCTCAATAATATGAAAGTATCAGAGTTATCGCATGGCGAACGACAAAAAAATCAACCAAATTTACTTTAGAACTGTCAGTTTCATGTTTTCACAATTGTCAGCTATACAAAAATTTTGTTAGCTGACGATTCTGAAAACATAAAATTGACAGTTCTAAACTAAGTTTTGTTGATTTTTTGTCGTTCGCCACACTAAGAGATATAAATGGTTATAAATTTTCATTTGATTGGTTACCTGCAACAAGCTCAGCATCGTTCTTCTTATTGATTTTATAACACTCTGGCCAACTGTTTATATGTTCATTTAAACATGTTTATGGTTACTGGTTCTGTCATAATTTTTAGATAAGTTTTAGTAGCATTTTTAGATAAGTTTNTGGCGAACGACAAAAAAATCAACCAAATTTACTTTAGAACTGTCAGTTTCATGTTTTCACAATTGTCAGCTATACAAAAATTTTGTTAGCTGACGATTGTGAAAACATAAAACTGACAGTTCTAAACTAAGTTTTGTTGATTTTTTGTCGTTCGCCACACTAAGAGATATAAATGGTTATAAATTTTCATTTGATTGGTTACCTGCAACAAGCTCAGCATCGTTCTTCTTATTGATTTTATAACACTCTGGCCAACTGTTTATATGTTCATTTAAACATGTTTATGGTTACTGGTTCTGTCATAATTTGGGGGCAGAAATGCTAAGATAAGTTTTAGTAGCAGCATCCTGAGAATTGACAGGGTCACTTACATTTGTAAAGGTACTCTCATGTGTATGGAGCCAGTGCCTGTTTTGTTCCATCTCTTCGTAAAAATCTGTTATTGGCATAGATTATTTGAACAGCTTCAACATCATCAACTCTTCATTCCTGCATCCGACCGAACTTGTCAACAGGCTATTCAAACATATATACACATTTTCAAAATTTCAATATAGATTATTTCTTATTTCTTTAAGGGTATTTATACCACCTCTTTATTTTAAAACATACAAACAAATAAATCCACAAAACATTTGTTCTGGCTGTTGGAGTTGTTCAGTTTAATAAAGAACCGGTTATTTAAGACACTTAACTAACTCAACAGGTGCTTGTAACCCATAACTGTCAAAGTAATGCTTCTTATCTTATCAATGAGTGAATACCGGATGAATACCTAAAGTAATTATCTGCTGCATTAGTGTTTGGAGAAAGGGAAATATGTCACCAGGTTAACAAGCGCTATTTCATGTATTTTTTCTGCTTATCAATTTGGGTAGGATGATAAAACCTTGGTATAAATCTTGCTTTGTTATCGCTCAATTCAAAATGAGCATTTAGGCTCTGTGTTTTGAGCTATTTTCTCAAATACAGCTTTCACTTTTTATAAAAATAATATTAAATCGAGTTCTCTTGGTATGTAGTGAAGTCACCCACATGCTTGGGGTACGTAAAATGTCTCAAAGCCACTTCTGTGCTTACCATTATGCTTCTTACTTGTTAGATTAATAACAACAAAGCGATGTAATTTGTCCCAAGATGTTTTACACAACTTTCTTAATTCATCCTTAGGCGTGTCTACACTGGCATCCTCCTTGAAAATGTGATTTATGTTTTTATGATCTTGTGGGAAGCGACATAAAGTTTGCATTTTTTTCTTATGGTTTGGTGGGGTAGCTTGAAGTAGTTCTATGGAATGTAGAAACGATCTATATTGCTATGTCTTCAACGAATAAAACTAAAACTCATAATTATTTTGCTTCTGTGAGAGTAAGTCGTCAAAATTCATGAAGTTCTTACTTTCTGAACTTAAATCTGTTTTGCTTGCAAAACTGGGTACAGGAGACTGTATTGCACAAAACCAAACCTTAGTTTAGTTTTCAGTAAGAGCCCAAACTGCTTTCTGAACTTAAATCAGAAGTAGGTGAGCATTCAGTACTTGTGGTTATCAAAAAACGTAGGTAGTCCAAATGAATGGTTTCTTTAGGTTTTGATATGACAGCTGGATACTTACACACCCAGTGTTAAAAATAACTAGAAAAACGTGCATGTCAGATTTGTCGAAATTTTATTTTATTGCTTTGTGTATATATGGAACTGTGTATATATAGGGCTAGGTAGACCACTGGAGAACTTTTTGTATTGTATTGTATTTCATTACATTTTATTATATTGTATATACTTTGTAATAAATACCTGAATAAGATCATGATAAATGCTTTTCAAATTTAACATTGTAACTAGCACTTATTACTATATACTTTATACCTTCATAATTGAATATAATTGTTAAACTGATGTTCACAACTGCCATTTGTCAGCCAAAACATAGCTTAGTCTAAACATCTTCGTCTGATGTAACGTTAAAATCATTACCAAAAAAAGCCAACTCTTTCAAATTTTAAGGGTGTACTACGGCAGGTTGAAGTTGTTTATTGCAGCAGATTCACCTCCAACAACAAAATAAGGCTATCTTATTTGCCAATTACGGGAACCAAGCTTTCAATTCGTTTAAGTGTATAATTCAAGCATTCAAACGAACCTCAAAATAACAACACAGAAATGTAGCCCATCAACTTACCTTCTGTAATTTTTCAGAATAATTTCCCTCCAAACTTTTGCTGTTAGCTTGCCCATCGCTATCCGTGTTTACTGTGTTAATAGTTTGTTTCTTTGGATCTTTAAAGAGATCTTCTTCATCTTCGTCTGATTCACTAAATGCTTTGGTTGCATTCGGCCGAGCTTCACTACGACCTGATTCATACAAATGCACTGAGCTGGGCTCTTCCGTAAATTTTGGCAGAGTCTCAGTTTCCTGTTGTTCTCCTTCCGCTTTTTCAGTATCAATATGTGGCTGATCGGCTTCATCGTTCGCAGTAGTTAAAGGGTCACTTTCCATTGTTACGTTTTCATTTTCCTCAATATCTGAGGTACCATATGGAGCACCCATAGGTGGTCTGACATTGTACGTATCGGAGCTTTCTTCTCCCGATTCTGGATTTGAAACACCACAATCTTCTCCTGCATGCCCATTAGTTAAATCGTTTAACTGTTTATCTTCTTCACATTCGATATCTACCGTTGTTAAATTTCTCTTTTCGACTTGAGCATCTTGGTCTCCTTTATTCTCAATATATTCAACTTGTCCCGCTTTTTCTTCTTTTTCTTTATTTCCTATCCCTTTTGATTCTTTATTGTTCTCGCAACCTACTTCCTCTTCAACTACTTTCTTTTCTACTAATTTCTCTTTTTCTCCTTCTTCTTCTTTCTCTTGGTCATCGCCATCGTCCTCGTCTTCTGCATCACCATCAACCCTGTCTTCTTCTACTTCATCAGCATCCTCATCTTCCTCCTCCTCTTCGTCGTCGTCGTCGTCTTCTTCTTCTTCTTCTTCTTCTTCTTCTTCGTCGTCGTCGTCGTCGTCGTCTTTATCTTCTTCATCATCATCTTCTTCGCTTTGTTTACTTTCACTGCCGTCTGCTTTATCCCCAGACTGTTTCTGCACAAACGTCAATGTAACTTCCTTGTAATGAAAAATGAAAAAAGAAAACAACAATCAGATCTTTCTTCACCTTTAATTTTATACCAAATATCTTTTTACTAAAATATTTAGAAATTCTATTTAGAAAATCTCACTGTATCCAAAATCTGTCCTACAGCTATACTCCGCTTCCGCGAAGAAATAATTTTTGGCTGGCTTTGTACTAGGGTCTACTAGCCTAATAAAAATATCATGGCAAAAAAAAATTAGATTAAAAATAAAGCTTAAAACAAAGGACTTTAAAATATGGTTTGGCTGACTGGGATTGTTTTCGTTACTTTCTTGGTGATATTCTTTAGGGGTTCAGCTTTTCGAAAATTTGCTTCTGATGCTGTGACTGAATTCACAAAATGGGTTCGGGTTTGTGCCAAAACATTAATACCTAGTCGTACTTACAAAGTCAAATCTCATTCTCTTCTGAGGTTTATTGCTCATAGTTCTTTTGCTATTGCTCACAGTCATTTCTATGTTCAGCTTTAACGTTATGGAACTAACGAGTCTCGGGTTTCTGTCAGGCGTGCCAATAATACTTGTAAAAGGGTAATTTCTGTTGTTAAGTATCTCAACCTCGTGCGAGTTTCCAAATCCATTTCTTACCAAAAACTATAATGTCGTGATTTCTAGAAGATTAACTATAGTGTTTGCATTTGCATTCTTGGCAAGTCCTCCACTTTTTGATGATGTTTGATTTTCTCTGTTCTCCACATAAAAGTCTGATCTCTCTTCTAGGTTGTTTTCTGCCAATTCTTTCCAAAACAATACCGGCTTTAATCCAAAGCTTCAGGTCTAGATTCGATCCCTGCATTTGACTGGAAAAAGAATGCTTCGGAGGTATCTTTATTGCTGCCAAAGCATGTTTTTCATCTTCCTGGAACGTTTATAATGTTGTTCCTGTCTTCACGAATTCAGGTGATTCGTCTGATCCTAGTATCGACCTTTAAGGCTTTTCTGACAATGGCAAGGTCTTTGAACCACTAATACACAATACACTGGTGGAATTCTTGCAGAACCTAGGTCTTATTGTTGATGTTCAGTAAGGGTTTAGAGGATCTTGATCTACTGGTGACTTTTTGACCGTAATAAAGGAACTTAGTTCTATAATTATGTAAAAGCCTGATGAAGGATCTCTTATAGCTTTGGATATTTACAAGGGATTTGCTGAGGTGCGACATGGTGGCATACCTCATAAGCTTTCTGATTATGAGTTTTCAGGAAGGGTCTTTGATATCATTTAGTTCTTTTTCTCAGATCGTGAAATCCATGTCATACTCAATGAAATCCCTTCTGATGAATATTCAATGAAATCTGGACCAACTCTTTTCCTTATTTTCATCAGTGATCTTCTTGGTAACTTATTTCAGTTCACCAACATCTATGGTGATAACACTATCCTGTACTCTGGCATTGGACACCAAGCACCTAAGCAGGTACAAGTAAAAAATCCCGAATATTTGGACTCTAAACTCTTCAGGCTGCCAGATAATGAAAAAGAGGGTGGTTGTCTTCTTTCAATGTGGCAAAAGCAATTGGTGACATTGAAAAAAACCCCCTGCGTTTATCTCCTCCCAATATCTGTGGAATATCGTTCTGATATGAACCCTGCTGAGGCTTCTTCATCTCTTAATGAATGCTCGTCGATGAGGCTGCTTGTACTGTCGTTTTCTGCAGATCTTTTTTGGAGGAATGGGGCGGTTCTGATATTCAACCTGTTCGCAAGTCTGCTTCTAAATAGGTTGGTTCTTTGTATCGAGCTAAAGAGTATCTTACACCTGAAACCATTTTTTACCTCTATAGGTCTACCATCCGCCATCTCATCTTCAAGTTCTTGGTAAAGCCCAGACATATTGGTACCTTGAGAGGTCCAAATCTTGTTGCTACTCTTTAATCCTCACCTCATCGACACAATGTGATTTTTCTTAATCTCGTTTATAGATATCATAGTGGGAAGTACTCTAACAAGCTTTCCTCTCTGGTACCACTTCAGTTTCTTGTATCTCTTATGTCTCGTTTCTCTTAAGGTCTTTACCTTTATGCAGCTAATGCTCCTCGTTCTAATAAATCTCGCCATGAAAGATTCTTTCCTCACACAGCTCACTTCTGGAACTCGTTGGCTTCTGAGTATCTTAATCAAACATATGATTTGGTGTTTTTTAAGTCTATGGTACACTCACCTCTTGTCTTCACCTTCTTTTCTCTTCTTTTCACAGCTCCATTCTCTTTGTGGCTCAATGCCTTGTATGCCCATTTAAAAAATATATGTCCTCTCCTCTTAGTATTCAACGTATTTTCATAAATGGGGTTGTTCTACATCATGAACACAACCAAACCTATGTATGGATTCATTACTATGGCATGGACATCCATCTAAGAATATCTTAAAGTCACGGTATTTACTACCAAATAAAGGAAGTAAAAAATGAAATATCATACTTGTTTCGGATGCAATAATCAAAAGAAAAAAAAATTGGCAAACCACAGTAGAACATAAAACACTTCTTCAGGTTGGATCGTAATCAGGGATCTTGGCTCTTTCCGGAGACATAAATTTTCGCTGTGCATTTTCGGAAACCATTTCTCCAATTTTGCTTTAATATACAAAGTCCTCTCACTCTACGTTAAAATTAGTTATTTTTAGAAAAAACGTAACTGCCAGGGGTTTAATCAATCTTGAGGTATCTCATATTTTTATCAGGTGTTTGTCAGAATCAAACTCACGTAATTTTGTAAAAAAAACAAACGTAAAACAATAATTTCCAGAGAAAGCTCAGTAAATTTCTACGTATCTGATTCTTATGGCAGAAGTTAAATGCATTAATAGCTTCAGTTTAACTTGTTTTGACAGAAAGATCATTGCCGCTAATTAACGACACGTAAACTTATTATTAATTGCCATTTGCGCTCTCAATGAAACACCACCAAAAAGGTTATGGAGGTATTATGACGCCACAGCGTATTAGTAAACATCTGATAATGTACACCTAATTGTCGGCAACTTAACTCTGTATTTAACACAAATAATAGTTTATAAACTTATAACGCATGCACAAAAATTTACATGGCTATGATCCTCAACCATAACTTTGTTATGCTCTGTAAGCAAAGAGAAGTGTTCTGGTGTTAACACGGTTTAGTTTGCTTCAAATTTCAAATACTCATTTTGGTAATATGAGCATCAGTATTTTATTCATCACCATCACCACCATCATTATCATTATCATCATCATCATCATCATTATTATTATTAACCCTGAACTATTGTCCTTTTATCAATTTTGTTAGTAATATATTTAAATTTGTTAAATAGGCAAGCCAATACAAACTACCTTGATCAGTGAGGTTTGTAATTGTATGTTTTCAGATAAAAAAATGCTTGAAAAAAGTTTCCATTATTATTGATAATAAGATGTTGAGCGGTGGCATCCAGGCGTTTCTGTACACGTCTCTCCTTTAAACACAAAATTTTTGCCTAGTTTTCAAAAAAATCAATTACAATTTTATATCAATCGACTCGTCGTCACATAAGGATTTATTGGGAAATGTTTCAGTTGAGTTTTCGATATTTTTTGGCATTATTTGTGGTTTGCAGTTTCTGTGGAAAGTAATTTCAATCACTTGGACGCCATGTCTAAAGATGTGAAAGGCGGTTGCAGGAAAACATTTCCAATTCATGGAGAAATTAACTTCCCATTGATAACTACAGATGTACGGCTAATGTGACAACTGGGGTTAAATTTAGAGTATAGGATTAAAAGGTTTAATAATTCATCAACGGTACTGTAGAGTAATTAGAGATAATTAGAGAGAGACACTGAACAAATATCTGAAGATATTTTAAACAATAATGAATCAACAACAATACTGTCAAGTAGAGAACAGCTTGAAATCAAGGAGGGGATACGCCTCCCAAGGTCAAGTGAACAATGGCAAACTGGCAACAACTAGTTTCAATCAATTTTTTCATCTGTTCAGTAGAAACCTTTGCGGATTAAGTCAGTAATTAGATTCATGAACACTTTATAAGATACATGCGGAACTACAAAGGAGAACTTGGACGAAGAGTTCATAACAAACACTTTACAATTCCATTATGGATAACGTCTTTTAGCGAGCCTGTGCACACTGATCCTCCATCATACAAAAAAGTCACATCAATTATCCGTCGCATGAAGTCATCTACCTCACCATGCCATGATAAAATACCTATAATTTGCTATAAACGATCTTCCTATCTACAGTCTTTCCTCAAAGAAATAATTAAAATCATATGGATTTCTGGCGAACTTCCTCCTGAATGGAGAAAGGCCTGTAGTTCTTACATTCTGTTTGCGTGGCTCTGTATTTGAATACCTGAAGGATAATAACATCATTGAACATCAGAATTAAAAAGGCTTCACTTCTAAGATCTCGGGTATTTTGGAATACACTGCAATGATGGCACAGGTGATAAGCAGGGCTCGCACTATTCAACGCTGATTAATTTAAGTTTGTTCCTGTAATCATGCCTTTTCAGCTCCTTCTGGAGGAGTCTTGCTGTCATCGAACCTAATGCACCAATTAGAACTAGCAGTATCACAATTTCTTTCACATTCACTTTACCCCAACTTTTAGAATTTCAGATTTGAGTTCTGGAGAAGCATTAAGTTTTTCCTTTTCCTCCTTCTGTATTCTTGTGTCAAAAGCACACGTAACGTTCATTCTTCCACCTATTACATTTCTAGTACTCTTATTATCCTTTCTGTTCCTAACAAGATCGTTTTCTGCATATCCACAATATTGTGCTAAATTTTTTAAAAGTTTTTGAATCCAATTCCGAAACCCTTTGCTAACACTCCCCAAAGCTCCTATCTCAACCGGTTGATAAATGTGTCATATTCGGTATCAAAAAATTCAAAACAAGATCTTTACAATTTCAACCCAACCTTTTTGTTAATAATGAAACTGTACCCCCCCCCCCCCCCCCCCCCCCCCCCCACCCCCACCACACCTACAACCCTATCTATAACCCTGGCGTCATCAACGCCCCACCATCTTACCATCTCTCACACCAACAAACCACC
>RDPX01000035.1:598300-612724 GCA_003991215.1 Morbakka virulenta
CCTTTTTGTTAATATGAACTGACCCCCCCCCCCCCCCTGTAGCCAAGAAAGATGCCTTTAAGTATCTCGGACGTTACTGTGACTTTGAAATGACCAAAGCACTCCCCAAAGCTCATATCTCAACAGGTACCACCTGCACTTTTCGCAAGCCACAGAGTCTTCCTGCTTCTCTTTTTAAATCTTAGTACATCTCTACTCTCTGTTCTTCCTTCTCTTCTATTCTTTTGTCAGCTGGTACAGCGATGCATTATCACTGATATCAATCAGTGATAATGCATGTATTTTCTTTTTTATCAATTAATACAATGTCTGGCCTTCTTGCCTCAAATTACGTTATCATTTTCTATTGCCCCTTCCGGGAAATGTTCATACAACTTCTCTTTGTGCTCTAAACTGTTCTTCCTGCATAAATCCCAGTGAATCCTTCTGGCAACTCCGCCGTGTCTTCTTTTATATTCTTTTTGCGTTAGGTTTTCACACTAGCCAATTAAGTACTGCACAATCTCACCTCTTTTTCCACACCTACATTTAGAACTGTCTACAATTTTATGTTTAATGTAGTTTGTTCTAATTGCCTGTTCCTGTGCGGCACATATCAAAGTCTGTTTTTAAGTCGCTTTTTGCTAGCCAATTCCATGTCTTTTCTTTACCTACTATATCGGCAGTTCCTCTCACAAACTGGCTCTACATATTTTTTCCAACCATCGTTGTCTTCACTCCTCCCACTTTTGTCTTTTAAACATTTTTTTCTCCCGGGCTCCTTCCATTTGACTGGTCTCGGCTACTTTCAGACCTTTTATAAAGGGTTCTTCAGTATTCAAAACGTATTGTCCGAGACTATTAACTTTTGTTCTTACTACCACTTCTATGCCATTCAAACCTCTGTCACCTTCCTTTCGTCATATACAAAACCTATCAACATCACTTTTTGAGTGGAATGCACCATATATCGTGATTGATTGTCTAGTTTTCCTGTCAATTATTTTTAATTTACTGTCTCTCCACTCAATTACCCCCGCCCCGTATCTAAAAATTGTTATTGCCCAGCTGTTTATCGCTGTTATCTTACTTTTCCATTCAATTTGGATTTCAAAATTAATTTCAGTCTCCTCTTATACCCTTTCATTGTATCATCTTTCATTTCACCTTCTTTGATCTTGTCTACCTCTATTACTCCTAAGCATGTGTAACCTTCCCCTTCAACCTCCTTCATTACCTCCCATTCGGAAGATCTGTACCTTCACACCTGATAACCTTACCCTTCTTCATAACCAACACACCACATTTTGTGATTCCAGAGTTCATGCCTACATCCTCACTAAATGTATGGCCTGTTTTCATCAACAAGTCAATCTGGTCCTCATCTTTGCCACAGAGTTTTTTAAGTCATCCACAACAAGGAAGTGATTTAGAGGCACTTGTCTTCTATGCCATTTACTTGCGTTTACTTTTCTGAGTATAAGAGCCATTGGAATCATACATAGTACAAAAAAAAAGATGAAATGTTGTCACCTTGAAAGATCCCTCGTTTCAACTCTACATCTCCTAGTTCTTCTCCATTATACGTAGGAAATAACCTCCAATATTCCATGCTTTTCCCTAGAAATTCTTTGAGGTTTTTTGCTATTCTAAACATTTCCATCCACTCCTTTATCCAGCTATTAGGGGCAAAACCATAAGCCTTTTTATAATCAATCCACGACATGGCTAGATTTATGCGCCTTTTCTTACAATTTTTTAACACTGATTTCTCGATGGATAGTTGATCTTTTGTTCCACGTTCTGCAACCCTTCTGTTCTTGGGGCAACAACTTTTCTCTTTCCAACTATCCATAGATTTCCTCTCATATTTCTCCAGTCATCAGCTTATACATAATTGGGAGGCGTGTAATTGGGCGTTATTTATCAACAAATTATTATTATTTTCATTATTATAATTGTTGTTGTTGTTATTATTATTTTGTTGTTGTTGTTTCTGCTATTGACGCAAATCCAAAACATATTTGTCTCGTATGTCCTTTGTCTCTTCTATCCATAGCACCCGTTAAGAATACGTCACCGAGGGCCTCAAAGTTCCTTCTCTTTTGTCTCTAAAGGGGCAATATCTCGATCCACTCCTTCTTTGTCCCTCGCAAAACTGCCCACGCTTCAGTTCCTGCTTCCATTCATCTTCCCTTTCTTGGCTCTCTTTATACCCATTTGGTTCCATTGCTTCGTCGGTGTTAACTTTGCTGGTTTCCCTTACTTGTCTCCAGTGTATCTCTCTGCTGATCTTCACATATTAAATTTATACACCATTATATATATATATACTTATATAAGATAAAACACGAAAAAAAAACTGTGATTGCAACTAATAGTTACACGATATTTCGATCATCGGGCAATAAAGCTATGAATACTGTACAAGCTTTTATAAACAAATAAGGTAGGCGGCTATATATATATATATATATATATATATATATATATATATACCAACTCAGGTTATTTTCTTCTCTCGTTGCAGGGCTTCCACAACCCATTAAACCTCTTCCATCTCTCTTTCTTTAAACAATATTCTTGCAACATCGTACTTTGGATGAAGTTTCCATAACCTTTTTGTCGTTTTGTCAACATCTTGAAGCTCATTCTTTTTCTACATAAGTAGGAGTTTGGTGCCATTATTTTCTTCCCACCGTTTAATTTTGATTTCATAATATGATTAACCCGTAGCAAGTATTCATTCGGAATAATTCTTTCAATTTCTTCCCAATTATCTTGTCAAGGTCTAAAATACCAAGTTATCTGTATCCTTCATTGTTAACGTCCTGTTAACGTCCACTGGTCATATCTTCGCTTTTGACCAATTTTCCTAAAAAATAAAATCCTAAAAACGTGTCCTAAAACTTACAGGATGTTTCTGCTTTCGGGTTTTCTTGGAGCTCACTAAAAAGAAAAGCACCCCGGACAGAAAAGGCTCTTCTTCCTGGTTCAATTTTGGACCACTGCCCTCTTACAGTTACCTCAAGTTATTTTTGCTATTAAATCAGTTTTCATCCAACAATCGTTAACATGTCACAACTATATGGTGCAGTTTTGTCTTGTTGATTTAAATAAAACAAGAAATAAAACGTAGATCTTTCAATGAAAATTCTGCTACTAAATTTTGATTTAATGATTCTCTAGGTTATTTTACGGTTGAGTTTAAAAGGGGGCAACACTCTTTAATTCCGTAAATTTCTGAGGCTTCTCTAGCCAACTAAATACTATCCTTTAAATAAAATATACAATGGGTTCTTTATCCAATAGTGCGGATACTTCTCCCTGTAACAGCACCATGTTTGTCAACTGCTGCTGGTTGAACGTGACCATGATCACCTTTCATTTCAACGATGGTCTTAAAGCACTTCTTCGCAGTTTTCGTGGTGCATTTTTACTGCAAGTGATCAATATGTTAATTCATCAGCCTTTGACAGCAGTCGAAGTATTCGTATGACTATCACTTGTTAACAATAAATGTTTTTCTTACCCTGACTGTTTGCAATATTTCCTGTATTACATCTTTTCCACTGTAAGTTTCTTCTTGTTCAAACTTGGCCTTCAGTTTAAAGAAGACTCCGCTCATGATTTTTTTCACCTACAAAAATATGAATAAACATACATTTTACATCTCACGCTGTTTTTAATCATACAATTCGTTTCCATCTGTGGATGGTCGGTTGCTCAAGCATTAAACTGGTTTTCCTGCCTCATTTTCTGTGTATTGTAAGATTGACCAAGCACTTAGTAAGGTCCTGGGGCGGGTGGGCGAATACAGAGAACTTCTTTTCCTGAAAAAAATGAAAGCCTACCACAAAAACAGTCTCCAACGAACTACTACTATCTAGTTTGAAAAGCAGCATGGAAACGGACTCTTTCATTACCGTGTTAAATGGGGGCAGGATACTCCCCAAAGGTGGTCGAAAAATAGAAACAAAGAGGGGATAAGAAAGAAATAGTAGGAAAGGACTTAAAATATTGTAACTAGAAGTATAAGAAGCTATCCGTACGTTGTAGAGAAAGAATATATATATAATTGCAAGACGAGTTGACACTGAGCCAATCCCGGGGTTGAGTTTAATAACGAAAACAAATTTTCCGTGGCCAACCTGTCAAAAAAACGCAGCTGAGCTATTCCGGGGAGGAAAATAAATAGCATGGTCATTGAAGTTAAACAAAACCCGGGGATGAATAATAACAATAATGTCAGTTATTCGCGAAATTGGGGCAGTGGAATTTATGTGGACTTTATGCTATACTAATGAAGATTGAAGCAAGTGTAGGGGGAGGGAGGGGTGGTGAAACAATTAGTGACTGCAGCAATTATCAGGTACGCATGATGCTTATCTGGTCACAGTAAAAAACAAGACTTAGCACTATTTTATAAGGCAAAGCAAAGAGCGTTCCACAACTGCCTTGAGATGCATCTTTTTGGTTTAATGGAATTAAATGCAGTTACAGCAATACACTAGAATTATGACAGCATGTGAGGCCATGAAAGGCATCCCATCAACCACCTCGTCCGACCCTATCTTCAGTCCTTTTGACATGGCGGGCTGACTGCACAGTAAAAAGAAAACAAACCGAGGACCAAAAAACATTAAATATTTCGGCTTATTGGTTAAAAAAGAAACTGAGACCAACGTCAAACAAGTAGACTCTTTTTACGTCAACTTTTACCTTACCATCAGCATGCATCGACGAAATGGTCAAACAACGTTCAACAACATATTTCAAATCAACCACCAGCTGTTGTCTAACAATTACTAGAATTTATAAGCAGACATTTTAAAAAGAATTTATCTTACAAAAATAGTTTTAGGTAAAACAGACAAAATTCTTCTTTGCCCCTCCTTATCTAAACACACGCAGACCAACAAAAATCGGGACAACTTGTTACATGTGACAAATGAGCAATTTTTTATCTCCAGTAAACTGGATTATACACACAAAGAACCCCAACAAGAACATTTATTTATTTATTTACTTATTTATTTACTTAGTTATTTATTTATATTTTTATCTATTTATTTATTTACTCATTTATTTATCTTTAAAATTTATATTATGACCTATATTAGCCATAAAGCCACAAGGCGTATGGTACTGTGAGAAAAAGACAGAAAAGAAAAGGTTACTCCAAGATATTAGAGCTGACCTCAGCCGTCTAAACATTCAAGTCATTTGATGGGGGAAGCACTTAACGGTTTCACAATTTCTTGAAACGAAATACAAGACCTGCATAAGGATAAAGACGTTAAGAGAAAGCAAGTCACAGGAGATAAAACAACGTAAACTGGTACCATCGAGGAAAGCTCATCGGAATACGTATAATGATAATGCCTATTTAAAAAGACTAAGAAAAATCACACTTCGTCAATCAAACGAAGGTTGAAAAGTAGCAGCAAGATTTGGACTGATGAAATGATCAATGCGTCTCTGAAGTTGAAGTTGGAAATAATAAAAACTTTTTTTTGCAATTAAAACACAAACGATCAATTCTTTATCCACTAACCATTTCTGGGTCAAACAATTCTTAATCCCATTAATAATAATTTTCTACTATAGATACTTCTGCAAGTTGTCTTATCTTGTTGGTATTAAATTCCGGCAAACATTTTAACATGTTAATAAGAATGTTTTTCTCTTTACTGCATCTTGGGCTCTTTTCCTTTATTACTTTACCATAACTTGCCGCATTCTGTTACTAATGTTCTTATTTAAGCGAATCTTACCTCTTCACTAAGATCTGGCTGATTTTCACTTTCTTCTTCCTTTTTCACCTCTGATTTTTTAACTTTCTCCTGGTATCCTCTTGTGTACCCTCGTTCCTCCGCTTCGTTTACTGCCTAATATTGAAAATAATAGCTTTTAAAGCTGGAAAACTACCTGAAATACTATCTTATACAAATAGTTCTCTCTGAAATTAATGCACATTACATTGGATGGTTAATAATAATAAAAGAGGTTGTTAATAATAATAATAATAATAATAATAATAATAATTATTATTATTATTATTATTATTAATTAACTAATTTCTGTTTAACGGGCGGGAGTAGTGGGCGAGCATCATATTTAGGTGTCGTGAGCTTGGATCTCTTGTTCTGAAGGGCTGAGTACCGAGTTCTTACTTTGTTACTTAGTCCTAAGTTCTTGGGTGAAGCCTCGCTACGGAGACCGTTTTAAGCAGAATGGGTCACCTAAACTGGGAAACCTAAACAGGCCCCACCTGCAAGGTCATGTGCTGTTTTAATTNGGATGGTTAATAATAATAAAAGAGGTTGTTAATAATAATAATAATAATAATAATAATAATAATTATTATTATTATTATTATTATTAATTAACTAATTTCTGTTTAACGGGCGGGAGTAGTGGGCGAGCATCATATTTAGGTGTCGTGAGCTTGGATCTCTTGTTCTGAAGGGCTGAGTACCGAGTTCTTACTTTGTTACTTAGTCCTAAGTTCTTGGGTGAAGCCTCGCTACGGAGACCGTTTTAAGCAGAATGGGTCACCTAAACTGGGAAACCTAAACAGGCCCCACCTGCAAGGTCATGTGCTGTTTTAATTACCATCAATATCGCACACACTTGGGTGTGATGCATGCACCCAGCTTTCCCTTATCGGGCTGGGAGTCGGATGGGTTTGCTGGGATTTCTACTCCTGAGTCCCCCGTGGGCTCGTATAGCTCCACCACTCAATAATAATAATAATAGATTATAAATACAAAGACAGCATGAACTCGTAAGTAATGGAAGGGCTGGCACTATGCCTGCATTATGAATTAATTGTTAGTTTTTTTAACATAAACAATAATGGCCAAAAAATTAAAGAATATAGCGTGGAAAAAAGTCGATTGCGAATTTGTTACCGTACAAAATTCTACTTTCACAATTTTGAAGCGGACTGTAGCAAAGGCAGTTATTTATGTAATCAATTTTTCATTCAACTCGATTTGAAATGAATTGCAATAGGATTGATTATTAGACGGCAAAATTGTCAAGCATTTGGTGAAAACCTTAAACTTGCATTCACAATAATTCCTAACCATCCTAAAACAGACTCCGCTATCAGACCCTAGAACGATAACAAAACAAAACTCTTTAGGTATTTGGAAAGGAAGAAACAAACAATATATACAATAAAAATTTTTCCAAAGTAAACAGGGCGAGTAAAAGTGAGAAACATCAGTAATGGAAATGCCACGTGACGTCTTTCTCTAATCCCATCGATGCTGCAGAAGCATCATAAGTAGAAAAAGGAAGATCTCCATCTCAGCCAGTTCAAAAAACCTGGAATCATTCAACTCATAACATTCACAGTTTTCCAAGTTCTCAGGTACAACATTTACTAGTTTTAAACAATTTTTCCGCATAATACGTCCGGCACAAATATACAAAATACTGCTAAATTAACAAGACATGTTTCACAAATACCAATACATTTTTTCCCATATCCGTTGGTCCTAGTCTGGCCTACGCTGAGTCAGATACTTGCCATAGTTTTTTGCACCTACTTTGTTTGTATGCATCATTTGGTAGAACATCCAATAGTATCACATCCAATTACTTTACTCGTCCTTGCTCAACTTTCCCCAAAAAACTTACTCAAATATCACGTTCTTAGTCCTGCTTTCGAGCTCTTTCCTCATGTTATCCCCAAAACATCATACCCCTGCCTTATCTACTTGTCCACATCATATTTATTTTGGCTCTTTCTCTGATCTTGAGAATGCACATCATTGTACAAAAAACCCACAGAAGCTTCGTTCCGCTTTTCATCCTATGAAAAATAGCAGCTTTAGCAAAAGGTTTTTTGCATATCTACGCCCAATTTATAGTCGAATATTTTGTTGCTTGGCACATTGACCATATGTTTCTATTCCTCGCAATCGTTTCTACCATACTGATAATATTTTAGGAGCAATACATGTACTAATGTATGGGTATAGGTTTAGGTCCATTTGCGTCGGTCCTGTGCATCTTCCTCAGTCAACCCAATCTTAATCATGTCATCTCCTGTACAGTCTCTTCATCTTCTCATCGGCCTTCCCTATTTTCTCCTGTCAGGTTACGCCATGTTCAATACTCGTTTAGCAATGTGCTCCTCCCTCACTTGCACATGTCAATACCATCTTAACCGTGTCTCTCTCAACTTACCTGAGATGTCACAGACCCTGATGTTATCCCTAAACATTTCATTTCTGGTGGTGTCCTTTCTTGTAACTCCAAGCGACCATCTAGGCATACCATAAACATTAAAGTATCTATTGCTTGTTACTACAGGTACGAAAAATTTGTAAATAGTTAACATTCTCACCTCCATTAATTTTGAGATCTTTTCAAGGGACACTTCTTTCGCATGAGCGATTACTTTTTTCAGCTAAATAAAGAAAACGATACATCAGATACAAAATTTATACCTGCAACCCTCAAAAAAAGATAAAGTAAAAAAAGCAAAATAAAGAAACTGTAAATTTGTTTTATGCGGAAAATCTCCATAGTCGCCAATAAAAAACAATCACTAGGTAAACACCTTATCCTAAGTATACAATGCCATTTATCACCTTAAAAAACACACAAGCTTAAAAACAAACAAATGTGTTTTCCCTTAACAAAAAGTAGTCTGGTTTCAAATGCAATGCAGAATATAATCCGGATACCAAAAGAAGACATGGTAGTTGGTCTAATGTTGTGGGCTACTTAAAAAACTCACTGAAGAAAAGAAGAAACCTTCCCTTGTTTTAATCTTCAGATCCTCAGTGATACCACTGCTCAGTTTTGATGATAATGTACGACTACATTTGAAGTCAAATTTTCTCATCGTTGTTTGAGTATTTCTTAACAAATAACACATCATTTCTAACATTAAACAAAGCATACACATACACACAAACAAACAAGCACACTAAAGCATGCATTTTTTCGTGCATTTCTTTTACAGCACATCACACTATGTATGCATGCCACTGCATGATGTATCTTCCACCTTATGTGCTAAAATCCAGTCCTTCGTCCGGCTTTAACTTAGGTAGATTCGCCAAATTTAATTAAAAGAGTAAAACAGTTAAAATTAGGCGTTTTCAAAATGGGTTCGGGCTTTAAAGCAAATTTTAAAGCAATCACTGATATTCATTTCCGAAAATGTGATATTAGGAGTAGGTTCTTTTTAGTGATTCCTTTCCAATTCAACCTTTCATTTCATTCTATCAATCCACTCTTCTATCGCTGGCCTGCTCACACGCATTCCGTTTGACGTTGGAACATTGTATTCCTATCTACAACACAATGTCGTTAACAATAACATTACTTGCATAGTGACGCCAATAAATCTGCTGCATGTCATTTTATAGTTAACAATGGATAACCAATCCATCAGTGTGGAGTTCAAAATAGTCCCAGGATGACGTGAACACTGATCTGCTACACCTTCTGTCTTCTTACACTATTATTCGGTAGATAATGGAACTTTTTGAAACGTCAGTCAAAAATTCCATGTATAGATAATACAACCTAGCAGATTAGTGTAGCAAGGTTTAAAAAGTACCACTTTACATGGACAGGCAGAAAACACCATGCTGTGCATCTGCGGTCAGGTTTCACAAATCCGTTGTTTCACAGATCACAAAATATTAAACCCCACGACCATGTGAGCCTTATCTAATGTGGGTATCAAAGTCAATGACTTAGAACCTGGATACTAAAATTTATTTACACTATCTCCAAGGCATCCCCAGGTATAACCAGTCTAAGGATGGAATCAGCTTCTTGTAAAGAAGCTTTGACTCAGTACTCGCAAAAAAGCATCATCCTTTCTTTCACTACATTATTGTGCTAACTTCAATAAAAATTACAATAAAAATTGCTTGCGTGCTATAAACTCTGAACGAACTTGTGAACGACAAAACAAACCCTGCGTCATAGTAATGACACCATAAACTATGATCTTTTAAACCGAACTCACTTACTGACACTGAGGTAAAACCTGCATGAAACTTGTAGGTTAGTTTCTATGTACTTATATGTATATATATATATATATATATATATATATATGTGTGTGTGTGTGTAAGTGTGTGCGTGTGTGTGTGTAAGTGTTTAAGTGTGTGTCCTATTATCTATCCTAGCATATTCCTAAATTATTCAAAAATTACAAGCACAGACCTCATCACGTCGGTTTTGGGTTTCACAAGTTGAGCACCGCCCCCTAATACAGTGAGAAATCCACAACAAAACTCCGTTACAACTAAGATGGTGTAATTTTTTCTATTCTAAATAATCCAGCATATTGATAAACATCGTGTCAGTGTGATTCTGTTTCGTCATATATAAGGGGCAATGGAGATACGAAGGACTATCTGCAAAGTGAGTTAACGGATTAAGCCAGAGGAGCTGGCAGAGGGTCCCATTAATAGCTACTTTGGCATAACTTGTGGGGGTTAGACAAAGCCACAAGGTAAGAAGCAGCAGTAATTACTCTGAAGTAGATTTTAGTTTATTTAAAGCATATTTTGAGTCATCGCTAGTTTTTATATGTTGATATTAAAATATTTTTTCAGTGTCAAAACCCATCTTTGTAGTATTTGTCAGAGCTTCATTCATCTCGCTCTGTAAAGGGCCATTGACATTTCTTAGGGTTCAACATGTCCTCGACGAATCAAAATAAAACCGCATGAAATTCATCCTCATAAGTCACAATATTACCATGAGCAATTAACTAAGACAAAAAAAGAGTAAATAGAGTAAAAAATGAAATTCGGAAAGCCTAAAAAAACAATGATAACAGACCTCTTCTTTCTCTTGCAACAGTTCCTCTACCCTTTGTTTAAAAACTGAAATTTCTTCGACATCACCTTGGCTTTTTGACAACTTAAATAGAAAAACAAATACAACTGAATGGCATTTACTTTCCGAAAATTACTTTCTAAAACATGTTTGCACATATTAAGCTACAAACGCGATCCTTTATATCTAAATTCTGATACAGTCTCCACGTTAAAGTAAATTCTCTCATCAATCCTTATCGACAAATTCTATGGCCGTGAAAACGCTGGTACACGTGGGCATGTGTGGGCATGTATATGTTTTACGAAAGATATCTTATCAAATCATTAATATGTCATTCGATTTTTATATTCGGGGCCCAAGTAACACTGTGACCAAGTCAAGCATAATATTCCGATTTTATCATATATATAGCCTACATATTACAGCCATGAACAAAAGTTTAAGACCAAGCTTGAAATTTCACGAAAATGACAATATCATTGCATTTAAACAGGACAATTACTTTTATTTCTCATAAAATCTTCATATAGCATGAAAAATATGTCACTACATGCAATTTTGCTATCCAATAACCATTCAATTGTCGAAAATTCAATATTTTGTATGCCCTTCCTTGTTTCTGATTACAGCCTCCATGCACCTTGGCATACTGTCTATTAAACTTTGGCAATACTCCTTCGATATTTCTCCAGCCAAGACTTCTTTCACCACTCAAGCCAACTCTGAAGCACTTGACGGTTGTTGTTCCGACACTTTATCCTTCAATACCGTCCACAAATTTTCAATTGGGTTGAGGTGAGGGCCATTTCCAGGCCACTCGAGAAATTTGACTTTGTTCGCAGCCAGAAACTTGGTTGCATATTTGGAAAGGTGGCATGGCACTCCATTCTGCATATAAATATTGCAGTTATGGAACGTCCGTGTGAAGTTTGAGTTTGTCTGGCAACAACTCGACATACTTCGATCCATTCATAATGGTTCCCCGGGTCAAATAGAAGAAACCACCAATCCTGTTCTTGAAAATTGGCCAAAAATCATCTGACTTGGGAGATGTTTCATCGTCAACATCGTACATATATCATCATATCGCTTGTCAGCTGGTCTCCTGATGTGGCACTTGCACACTGAAAACTGTTGAAGAGTAGGCTCGTGTAAGAATAATACCCTGCCGTACTGTGCAGTCGTCCAGTGGGAATGTTTCAATGCAAATGCCGGGAGCTTGGCTTTCAAGAAACAAGTTGTTGTTCAATGCAAATAGAAAAATGGGGTTTTAGAGTGAATAAAGGCGAATAGTGACTACTGCACTTGCTGCAAATGTGAAGTAACACAAAAACTCAGCGTTTTTCTCAGTTTCGATACAAATTTCACAACTTATTAATCCTCGTCGTCCCTAAAATTGTCGTAAATACGTCCTCTTTAAATCGATTTTTGGAACAAAGGCTCCGCTTATTGTTTCTACCTTAGGTGTCTTTCTGGCTGCTGCAGTTCAGTCTTGTGTCATGTCAAAATCCCTACTTCATAACGAACCACCGTATTTCCTCGAAAGAGCGCTCTATGGCATAAAAAATTTTTAATAAGCTTCCTAACGTATCCCCTACCCCCTTCTTGAATAAATTTCCGTTGGAACCTTGATTTTGTTATGAAATTCGTAGAAATCTTCCTTTGAAACTGTGCCACAGAAAGGGTTGAAAAATTGTTAGAATGCATAATCGATAGACGCTCAAGAAATCTTAATGTTTCAACAATAACGATACGGAAAAATGCAAAAGCTCATGTACGATAAGACAGAAGGCGAAGAAACAAAAAAAATAGGCTTCCGGGGAATAGTTGTGGAAAATCAAGCGATGTCATAATTTGACGTTAAGACAGCGAACATCAGTGGCACAAAAATATTCAGACCAATTAGTTAACTGAATTGTACCTTACATGAAACAAGTTCGGCGTCTCCGGAAAAATTAAGTTTCTCCCAAGCAAAATGTACGCCATGGACGCAACATCTGTGCGAAAAAACATGGGAAGAAGAACTCATGCGATCAAAAGTGAACGAAAAAACCAAGGTTACAGTTTGCTTAACTGCCCAAGCCGCCGGGAGCAAGCTAAATTTCTTTGTCGTTTTCAGAGGGGCAGAAAGAGAGGCTGCGAGGTTAAACGATGGATGTAGTGAAAGATGTGTTATATCATCATCTGATGATGGCTGGATGAACACAGTGCTGCATTGCAATTAAAGCAAGTTTGGCCTCGTTTTCATTTAGGGAATGGCTCTCAGCATGAACAACCTGTGAATGTCACATTCAATCAGCTATTTTTGCTTTGAAGTTGAAATGGCATGAAGATGTCATTATAAAGGGGGATATACCAAGTATGTTCAGGCGTCAAATGTCTCGTAAAACAACCCATTTAAAGCCATGGTGAGCAAATATTATGACGAATGTTTTTAACTATTGGAATTCACTAAGTTAAATATGCTGGAAACTTAAATTCGTCAACATCACAAGCAATTGTAAAATGGATAATTAATAGATGGTCCAGTTTAAACAAAGAAAAGATTCATAAGTCTTTTAGTCTATGGTCTGAATTTAGCCATTGATGGAAGTAAAGATTTATAGCTTGATTGCCCCACAAAAGGTCGGTTATGCAACTTTTTACTGAGCAGCTATTAATTCTGCGTTAAGATTATGTCAAAGGCCAGTTCGAGAAGAAGATATAACTGATGTGACACAAGAATTATAGACCTTATAGATGCCGATGAAGAGGACGAGATTTATATCGTTTTATGGTTGCTCGATATTGTTTCATGGTTAAACCACGTCATTTTTCAAAAATTTCTTAATTTTTCATATCGAGCTTTTTATTTACGGTATTTATTTGTTCATTCTAATTCTATTTCTTCTTCCATTAACAATACGGTTTCAGTAATACATGTATTTTCTAGTTGGCAACTTGTTTGTACTTGCTCGCTTTCTGTATGTCAGTTTACATCTAAATTTATTTTTATTATTATCAGGTGGTTACACACCATCTAGTGATGAATAGGCGAAAAACAGGCATTCAGCACCAAGCAAATAACAGGTAATTTGAAGGGAGACACATATACTGTAACCATAGGAGTATGATACAATAGATAACCAAAACAAAATCAACAGTTTCAAAGATCAAGTCCCGCATGTCGCCGTATTACTATTATTATTATCACTATAATTATTATTAATAGTAGCAGTAGTAGTAATAGTAGCAGTAGTAGTACTAGTAGTAGTAGTACTAGAAGTAGTCGTAGTCGTAGTAGTAGTAGTAGTAGTAGTAGTAGTAGTAGTAGTAGTAGTAGTACTACTACTACTACTACTACTAGTACTAGTAGTAGCAGTAGTAGTCGTAGTAGTAGTAGTAGAAGTAGTAGTAGTAGTAGTAATAGTAGTAGTAATAGTAGTAGTAATAGTAGTAGTAGTAGTAGTAATAGTAATAGTAGTAGTAGTAGTAGTAGTAGTAGTAGTAGTAGTAGTAGTAGTAGTAGTAGCAGTAATAATAAAAACACAAGAGAATACATGACTTGATCAGCTTTATGTTCGTCGCAGAAGGACAACATTCTCATTGCTCATTTCTTCATGCTGTTATTGC
>RDPX01000035.1:622803-637143 GCA_003991215.1 Morbakka virulenta
AGAAGCTTTCCTCGTAGTCGAAACCCCAGAAGCTTTCCTCGTAGTAGAAACCCTAGAAGCTTTCCTCGTAGTCGAAACCCCAGAAGCTTTCCTCGTAGTCGAAACCCCAGAAGCTTTCCTCGTAGTCGAAACCCCAGAAGCTTTCCTCGTAGTAGAAACCCCAGAAGCTTTCTCCGTAGTAGAAACCCTAGAAGCTTTCCTCGTAGTCGAAACCCCAGAAGCTTTCCGCCATAACAATAACAAAAAGTGTCGCATGCTTTGCTTAGTTAACCTTGGATGTTATGGGGCGGCGGGGGCAAGAACCTTATCTTTTTATGTGTGTATATTGATCACAGGTTATTGGGGAGTGGGGCAGCGTTGACTTATTAATCAAATGTATGTCAAAATACTGGTGAGTCCAAAGTGATTGAATATGGTTGGGCGTGAGAGTAGAGAAGTATGGGTAAATTCAAGGATCCTTAGACCTAAGTTGATTGCTGTTACAGATGTGTGTCAAGTCCACAAAAATTTTAAAAATCCAACCAGTTTCCAGGCTTCTTTGTTGACATCGTGGCATAAATAAGTTCGTTTTTAAAAAGCTTTGACGCAATATCGTCGTCAGTAAGTTACAATAGAAAGGACTTTCCCCAAGGGCATTGTACATGGCTATTCGGCATTGCAAACGGTTATTACGATAAAATAAAAATATAAGAATACTTATATAAAAAATTACCATAACGTCTTCTCTTAGCTGGAGTCGCACCATGCTTAGATCCTCAAAATAAAGACGCTTTTAAAGACCTTTTTACTACGGGATATGGTGTCGTTATTAACCACGTCAAATTTCATGTCAGTGGAGTCGATGTTCATGCAGGAAGGCCATCGGTTCAAGATGAATCGCTGGCCATTAAATCCTCGTTAAGGCAGTTACTCAGAGACGATTACTTTGATTAGCAACAGGCACTTTATAATGAATTATTGTATGTACTTAATGAGTTTACCCTGCATCCATAGGAGAATTTTATTAAGTGGTGGAAAATAAATGAAATGAGATTTGCAACCACGGAAGTTATTGTGAGTATCTCCGACCTCTGTGCTTTCGGCGTGAGTGTTTTCAGTAGTAGGGCATATTGTTAGTAAGAGGAGGTCATACCTTTACAAGAGAATGTGAGGGAGCTGATCATTTTTAATAAGAACCTTTTAAATTGACGGTTTTCTATATGGACACTTATTTAGAAGGGTCCAATTTTGGCGAAACAAGTAGTGATAACTACGTAATAACTCTAAGCAATAACCAAAGCTAAAAGAGTATAATGCAATTCTTTCAACAATGACTTGAACTTTGCGGGGAAAGGTTTTGGTAACTACTTCTGTTGTGTAACCTTTCTTAGAAGGGCATGTCAGCCTCTTCCTTACTTTTACATCAATTCCTACACGACTGCAAATTGTGCTTGAAACCTCCACAAGCGGGTAAACAGGTACACCTATTAATGAGAACTATGAGGGGGAAGGGGGTTTGAAAAGGATCTTTGTAAATGCAGTGTGATGGTAAGGTCTTTTAAAATGCCCAGTATATTGTTCAGACCTAAACAGAATGTACTTTTGTTTTCCAAAATGTTAAAAATGAGTTACTCCTTTTTCGACTCTTAATCCGCTGTTCACTTACCCGACATGCCCATGTCACAACCACATTCTTTGATGAATCGAATAATAAAAAAATTCTTGTCCAGTTATTCGATTAGCTACAAAGTATACTGTGGCCAGCCCTAGTTTTAAACTGCTATGTTTTCTCTGTAGTGATATACGGTAGTGAAGCTTGGACAATAACATCGGAAAAGAGAAAGTATTTAAAGAGCTGTGAAATGTTGTCCCGGAAGCAAATAATGAAAATTTCATGGACGGATAGGTAACCAATGAAGAGGTGTTGGAATTGGCAGAAAGTTACTCCTCAAGGTACGAAAAAGGGAGATGAGGCTTTTAGGTCACGAGTTAAGAAAGAAAGGGCTGGAGAGCCTTGCCCTGCCTACCAGGTTTGGGAAGGGAAGGGAATCAAGAACGGATAATCTTGGTGTGCATTTTAGGTTGAAAGTGGTAGTAAGTATCAAGAGGTGACGATGGTTTGGATGGCAAAAGATGAGCGCAGTGGCATTTCGTGATCACCTCTGTCGTTGGATATGGTATCTAGAAAAAGAATAGAGGAATAAAACAACAACAATACAATTAACCACAAACCAACTTGGCTTTACTATGGACCAACATTCTTACCATTCGCTGATGAATCCAGTAGAGCTAATTCAGCCTTAAATTTGTCACGCTCTGATTTTACTTTATTGATATCATTTTGAAGATCACTCTTCTCTTTTCCTATACTTTCTACAATATGCTGAAGATGTGTGACCTGACTTTGAGCTGTACTGGCCTTTGCAACTGCTGTGGCCTAGAAAAAAAGTTAAATTACCTGTAACTGTTTATCTTTTTTCTGAATAAAAAAATTTTACAAACAAACAAAATAAAACTACGATATTGTTCACTACCCTTTGATCTATAAACGGACTTTAAAACTTACGCCAAGAACAGAGAAGACAAGTAGTGGCCAAGTCGTAGATAGTCACCCCATTATAAGAAAGTTCTCCCACGACACTAAACGTACTGCGCCCTCTTTGCTTTTCGGAGGTTGAAATGGACATAGACTTGGAACTAAAAGGCCCAGTGAAATAAAAAAGGACTGTGTGCAAATATATATTAAAGTACATTCTCACAAGGAAGAGTGACTGAAACTACATTATTATTTTGAATGCATAGAAAATTTTACTGCATTTGAACAGGGTATGAAACATGTTATATATCCTATATTACCCTTATTCAGTGAGAGGTAACGCACCCACAGAAAATTCAAATACCTTAAATGCTCGAATAGCCCCAAAGCCGCTTTTCTTTTACTATTTCAAAGAGACCGAGAAATCGAAAAGTGAGATTAAAATTTGAGGAATTTGAAAGTGTCTCCATCTTGAGAAATCAAACAAAAATTGTATTCGGTGTGCAAATCTTTCCTGAGCAGAAAACCAAGAATGAAGTAGAATGAGAGTTAAGTAACAGGCCAAACACAATTATCATAAAGTGATAATAAGGTGCTCAGCTTGTGTTGCTTGCTTTGGTATTCCCCTTAATGAACACAGCGAGGATATCATTATCATTTTCTCGAAAGTAGCCAGAGACAAGCAGCTGATGGACGTACGCCAACCCTTACATGGACACGTTCCTGTCAACGGTCTTGGAAGAATGCAACCAAGCAACTATCGTCTTGAATCTTGGAGACAAGGACGACAGCACCAACGAGACGCTTCCCGACATCAGTGAGTCTCTCCTGATCGGCACAGACTTAACTCGTAGAGTCTGGGTCACTCTTACCCGAGCAAGAATTAAAGTTGGAAGAACTAGTGACAAAATGTTCGGGTGGGGTCTGAGACAGTCAGCAGAATGTCCTTGTGGTGATCCCATTCAATCGTTCGACCACATTCAACACCACTGTCCACTTAGTCCAAGTCTCCCACGAAGATCTTAAGAAGGCAAAAGAAAATGCCAGGCAATGGCTCGAGAGGTGGCGCGAAACGCTACGATGATTACCATCGAAGTGTGCAAAAAAGGGACGAAATGAAGTACGTTTAGTACCAATAGGTTATTAAGAGGAAAAAGTAACTGAAATAATTTCTTGGTTGATATCTAAAAGAGAAAAAAAAACTTCAAGAAAATTCGTTATGAACCGTGAATGAAGAAAATTTTAGCGATTTCTTTCAGTTACAAAGACGGTAAAACGGAAAGGGAATCAAAATCAGTTATCTTGTTGACATGTTCATTACAGGTTTGACATTCATTACAGGTTTGACATTCATTACGGGTTTTAAATTCATTACAAGTTTGACATTAATTTACAAATATTCGGCAAATGGGCTTTATGCTAACAATAATACAGTATAATCTATAGGTAAATCAATTTTACACCGTTTTTTATGCTGTTCAATCTGTTTTGACGTTAGATTCACATCAGGCTTTTTGTGTGAATTTTTGTTTAAGTTAATGTTCAATTTCTTTGTACTAAAAATATGACACTAGCTAACGTCCAAATAATAATTTTCTAGGACTGTGAATGAAAATAATATTTACACAAAATTCCACTAAAATGGCAAGTGATTTTAAAAGGTATAAATAAACGTACGCAAATGATGGAGAATTATGTTCTGTGTCAACGTCAAAGTATATGTATGTAAAGACCACGAGTCGAGTCTTGTTATAGCATGTGGTATCAAGTCATGCTCATACAATCTATTATACTGCCAAAAAGTCCCATAATTAAGAACAAATAACGCTTCACAAAAAAACAAAAAACAAACGTGACTGGCACAATAAAATGATTTAAATCTTTCTTTGAAGAGCTCTTCATTTTTCAATTTCGTATTATTTCCGTCCGCAACAGGAAAATGTGAAATCATATGAAAAAATAAAATAAAGAATAAATTAAGTAAGACATGAAAAACTTAAGTTTGTCAGCTTCCTACGAACCGAAGACTTGAACTTTCAACAGCACAGACGACAACTATGGGAACACAACGAGACCTGAAATATAGATGAAAATTTCTGTTTCCTGTCAAACAACACTTAACCTGAACACGCCTCTTCATTGTAACTTGCATTGACAACATAAAGCAAACCGTAAAGAATCTTTCTGCCCTGCTCGTTATAAGATACACACCTTCACGTTAAAATTTATAAGAATGTAATAGGACGGGAATGCTGGCGAGGTATCTTCACGCCAGTGTGGATGATTGGAAACCTTTTTATGTTTAAGTAGCGATAGGTTTCACTGTCAAATTTGTTTTCAATATTCCTTACCTCTTAAACCCTAACAATATGGCAAGAATGGCGTAACCTCTCTGGGTGTATGAATCTGGAAGGGAAAGAGGCAACTTTGCCTCTAATTGCGCTGGCCCGTCAAGGCACAAAACAATAGCTTTTGGAAGGCTAAAAGATTTTCTCAGGCTGGGAAATCGAATGTGAAGACTCTTGCACTTCCACCTATTACAAAGCTCACCCTTACTTTTGTAATTTGAGGTAGCAAAAAGGTGTGGTTTTGAAACTGTCACCTTTATTTCCGAAATTTGTGATAAAAAGGTGTACCTGCAGATCTGTAAACTCGTTAAACTAAATAGACTTGCATTGTAATAAGTTTCCAAAAGTTTATAACACAAGGGAAACATAATTGTGTAGTGCTGCCTCTGTAAATGTTGCAATAGCTCCTATTAACTTTTAATGTAAAAACCGAATGCAAAAATTAATGTAAAGAGCGAAGTGTATTAAGTCTGTTTACAAATATTAACTTTCCGTACCTATGTTAGTTAAGGCTGCTCTACCACAAAGGTAGATATTCAAAACAAGGTTAAATCAGCTTGCAAAGAATGTTCCTTACATGACTTTTAGTTAACCTAGTTTTAACAGGTTACTTGTAATGTTTATATATTTATATATATATAAATCCAGTATAGTATACAAAATAACTAGACAAATTTAGCAGTTACTACTAGTTTCATCTTTTCTTAACAATCTTCAAACTGCAATAGATTGCTACAAAATTTCGTGTATTATAAAGATGCAAGGTAATTATGGTAAACTCAAGAGAATAAAGTATTCATTTATTTCATTACATTTTATAAATGAATAAATGAATAAAAGTATACTCAAGGGTATACATAAAGTTACAAACCGTAATACATACTCAGGCAAACAATGGCTATGTACGAGGCCAATTACATACCGCGCACTGACAAACAATGTCGCTTCCCCCCGCGTGGGAGTGTGTAAAAATGTACAAAGCATAATAGGCGTTATGCATACGGGGTCTACTTGACATTACCGATAATATATTTATTAAGGTGGCGACATTTACTAATCAGTTCGTTGCGTTTATTCAAAAGCTGCTCTGAGTCTGATTTTATTATGCATATTTTTTCGCATAAGCACAAGTTACAACGTCTAGTACCACAAACATAGGGGGATGTTTTACATATATATATATATATATATATATATATATATATGCGTACTATTAAAATGCACTTACGTTTTCTTGCTCCAACGCTATAATTTTTGCCATTGCCTGCGTAGTGTTGTCATTAATGCTGTCGGCGCGTTTCTCCATAAACTGGTTACTCTTCTCTAAAAACCTGCAAAACAAGTTAGAGTAGACAAAACAAAATGGGACCTCGAAATCATAATGGAAAACAATTTGGTTTTTACACCTCGTGTCAGTACTTGTGGCAAATATTCTGTGCAACATGTTGTTAATTCCTTTATTATGATCGTAATGACTTGCGTTCAGAAAAAAATTGCGCACAAGCGTAATAGGGTATGGAAACTAGTAAGTAAATGTTTCCTGGCAAGGTCTTGTGACGCAGTAAATGCACATCTGCGTGAAAACCACTAAGCTAAACGAACAGAATATTGGTACTTATCGCACTCGTTTAAATTACACGAATAAAATAAAATATTTCCCTTTAGGAATTTATTGGGTTTTTTTGCTTTGTTAATTGGATGCAGTAAAGTGGGTATTCAAAAAAATGCGGAACACCAAAACATCATTATAAAGGATATTGCTTTTTCAGAAATATCCATTTATACCTATCTAACCATCTAACCAAATCCCCTTACTCCAAAGAAATTGGAGTNTTGTAATGTTTATATATATATATATAAATCCAGTATAGTATACAAAATAACTAGACAAATTTAGCAGTTACTACTAGTTTCATCTTTTCTTAACAATCTTCAAACTGCAATAGATTGCTACAAAATTTCGTGTATTATAAAGATGCAAGGTAATTATGGTAAACTCAAGAGAATAAAGTATTCATTTATTTCATTACATTTTATAAATGAATAAATGAATAAAAGTATACTCAAGGGTATACATAAAGTTACAAACCGTAATACATACTCAGGCAAACAATGGCTATGTACGAGGCCAATTACATACCGCGCACTGACAAACAATGTCGCTTCCCCCCGCGTGGGAGTGTGTAAAAATGTACAAAGCATAATAGGCGTTATGCATACGGGGTCTACTTGACATTACCGATAATATATTTATTAAGGTGGCGACATTTACTAATCAGTTCGTTGCGTTTATTCAAAAGCTGCTCTGAGTCTGATTTTATTATGCATATTTTTTCGCATAAGCACAAGTTACAACGTCTAGTACCACAAACATAGGGGGATGTTTTACATATATATATATATATATATATATATATATATATGCGTACTATTAAAATGCACTTACGTTTTCTTGCTCCAACGCTATAATTTTTGCCATTGCCTGCGTAGTGTTGTCATTAATGCTGTCGGCGCGTTTCTCCATAAACTGGTTACTCTTCTCTAAAAACCTGCAAAACAAGTTAGAGTAGACAAAACAAAATGGGACCTCGAAATCATAATGGAAAACAATTTGGTTTTTACACCTCGTGTCAGTACTTGTGGCAAATATTCTGTGCAACATGTTGTTAATTCCTTTATTATGATCGTAATGACTTGCGTTCAGAAAAAAATTGCGCACAAGCGTAATAGGGTATGGAAACTAGTAAGTAAATGTTTCCTGGCAAGGTCTTGTGACGCAGTAAATGCACATCTGCGTGAAAACCACTAAGCTAAACGAACAGAATATTGGTACTTATCGCACTCGTTTAAATTACACGAATAAAATAAAATATTTCCCTTTAGGAATTTATTGGGTTTTTTTGCTTTGTTAATTGGATGCAGTAAAGTGGGTATTCAAAAAAATGCGGAACACCAAAACATCATTATAAAGGATATTGCTTTTTCAGAAATATCCATTTATACCTATCTAACCATCTAACCAAATCCCCTTACTCCAAAGAAATTGGAGTAGGGGGTTAAAACGTTTCCTATTCAAGAAATTTTTTCAATATTTGTTGGATCTTACATTTCTGCCCCTTGGTCTGCCTTTCCCTGTCCTAAAATCCCCCCCAGGCAACTTCTAAACTGCAACTCTTTTATGAAGATGTTCTAGAAAAAGGCAAATCCTTCCTAGAGTCAGTTGGTTCTTCGTACACATGTAAGCATGTGGTCACGCTTCTTACTTAAACGGCAAGAAAAACAAATACTAGAGTAAACCACATATATTTTCCTTCATGAAATCACTTCTATTATACTTACAGCTGGTTTTTCTGCAGCAGATCAGCCATTTTTTCGTTGAGAATTTCGATTTTTGATGTCTTGTCTGTGCAATCTTTCTTAAGCTTTTCATTTTCCTGCAAATGAGTAAGCCAAATGTTTCTATTCGTAACCCAAGTATCACACCATTGCATGTCTTTAAACTAATGACACACGGACCTGTAAACTGTAACTTTAAAACTGTAAAAATTGCTACTAATTGGCCTAAGTTATCCGGGGCCTGTAATACTGTTTTATTCCTCTATTCTTTTTCTAGGTACCACAAGCATACATAGGTAGTCTACCTTGGTCAATAACCCTCCAACTGCAACCTTCTGTTTCTGGAATTACTCATGAGACCATTTATTTTAACTGCCAGTAAAGTCAATTTTAAGATATGGTATAAGGCCAACCAGTTTAATTGTAGACATGATGCGGGAGGAACCCTGTTTGAAATATTAATCAAGTACATCACATTTTATATCACTTATAAAAGTGTCGATGGAAAGCATTTGAAACTCATCCACAATCACATGACGGCCTTTGGGCTATGCAGTTCAGTGGGGAATACCCATGTGGTTAATCGCTCTGCCTTTAAAATTCTTTTTCGGCTGGCTATGCCATGAAGAACTGCAGCTACCACGCAAAAGTAAATAAACACCACCAAAATCCAGAACAATGTACCAGGAATCTTAAAATTAAAAAATGATAACAGCTGAACGTTCTTACATTCTTACATTCTTACAACATCAGGTTTGAAAGTACTGCCCTTTTAACGGTCTTAGTTCTAAAAACTGATATAGATGAGGGGATTTCGAATTGTTAAAAAAATGAGAAATATATGTGCACACTGTTGGACTGAAAACAGTACATATGGCTGTAATAACCACAAGCTCTACCATCTGACATATGGACGCTAAGGTCGTAGCAAGGTCATTCTGCAGGCATACCTTTTACCTGGGTGTGGCATACCTTTTACCTGGGTGTGCCATTCATTCCCTAGGTCCTTATCGTTAGGACTCCCATTCTAGTTATGCGTTTGCAAAAGCCTCAACCCTATATGCGTAGTTTTGAATACTTTTCTTTAATGTTACATTTAAAATGTTGTCAGGGCTAAAACGTAATGGGTGTGCGACAGATGAAAGATGACTGGTGGCCTGGGGGTCTAGGTTTAATCATTTTATCTTCACTAACTAACAACAATGCTTTATTAGATGAAGGATAGTTTATCACTTGCTGAAGCTGCAGAATGATACCATGTTAGCACATTTAAGCCAAAAGTAAATTTCATTGTTTACTTTGCCACCGCCCATAAGATATACCAAAAGGCTATTAACATTCGGTTCTGTGCTTTGATGATCTTCGTTACGACAGACACGGTTCATTACCACTAAAAGTATGTAACACGGTTTACCCATGTATATTACTTTTCTGACGTTATGTCAAGTCGATTCAAAAATCAGGGTTTTTTTAAAAATTTGAGGTTCCAAGACCAGAACCATCAGGTTGTTGATGACTGAAACGTCTTTGCCACAGGTCATGGTTTCTCTCTGGTGCAGCAAAGAAATTTCCTTTCTAATTACATATTGTGATAGTAAGACTTTATTTCAAATTTTTGAAAGGAAGATTCTAACCATCTAAAGAAAAGAGGACTTTTCAAAACAAAAATAACTTTAAAAACACTGTTTCAAGGCCCTTTATAGGGTGGATTGGACTGAAATTAAATCAGATTAACTTAAAAAAGGAAAAGGAAATGATGTAACAAAGGCAAACAACGAACACGTTTTTCTTTCTATTAACAGTTGTGAAAAAAGTTTCTACATGTCACGTTCGATACAAGGTTTGATCTTTTGAACAGAAGTATATATGACACTCGATAACTTTCAGATGTCACATCTGAACCTCTTGGAAAAAATTCTTGGTTTGTTTTTTGGGGAGTAGCAATACTTCATCAGTTTTCAAATATGGGGGCAAAGTATGGGTAGGCACAGAAAGGCACCGGGAGTTGAGTAAATAAATAACAGAGTACCCAATACGAGAAAGGCAAAATTGTACAAATTTCTTATTTCATTAACATAGTATTACACGTAGGAAGTAAAACTTTCAGCACAGTACATACCTTCACAATTCGTGTTATATTGCTCATCAATACTGATGCTTCCATTTCAGCTGAACCTCCGGTCACAGAAGGCTGATTGGTATTTTTTAGCTGCGTGATTTCTATTACGTCCAACTGAAACAACAAATTGTCATATTTACTGAGTAGTTAAAAAACAAATTTAGCGCACAATACAATTACTACTTTCTTTGATGTCACATATCAGTTGCGCCATGGTCACTACTGTCGCGTCTCTAACGTATGGTCATAATTAATCTTTCATATCTTCTAAAGTCAATTCCCAGATCAGTCCAGTTCGCTTCCTCTTTTTTGTCGTATGAAAGGCTGCCAAATATTCAATTTAGTTTTCTATGCTTGGACACTGATTCGCAGACACCCATGAGGTTCCCCACTGATGGAGGAGCTTGGGGTATCGGCATGTACTGCCATCCATGGTTTATGCGTGCTTTCTGTTCATCTTTACTGACTTCGGTTCCCTCTCTTGGGCTATTTTATAAATGGAATTATGTGACAATATAGCCTCACCCTTTACCAGGGGTGCCATTAATGAAATTCCTAGTATTCATTCTAGTTGATTGCTCAATGAGGGTCAACTATTCAAAATTGTACGGTACGGGCTGGGCTCTTTTTAGTATTCGAAAAGGCTTTTGTTTTCCTTAAATTTTAAGTTCTCGCTCTTGAATGGACACAGTGCATTTTGCGTACTTTGAAATCTAGATGGCATTTAATGTATGGGATCAACTACTTATTTTATTAACATTACATTAAGACTCAAATACTATGTGTGTACTTATTTTCATATAAGAATGGCTGAGGTACGGCGTATAACGTATGTTGATGTGCAACACAATGAAAGGTCATTCATTTCCTCATGTCAGTTTTATAAGTTTACATACCTATATCTATACCCATACCTATATCTATATCTTTTTCTATACATCTAAGGCGTTATATCCTATACCGATATACGTATATCACGCCAATACATGTCAAAGCATCAACTTTATACGACTAACCAGCCACCGCACGCTTCCATATCCTTCGACACTTCCATATCCTGGGAATGAATCCCGGAATAATAAAATTCGCTAAATGGTTTCTGACATCGTTTCATGATTTCCCTTTAGGAATACCTGATGATTTAAGTCATGCTTTATATTCTGGTCGGACAGGAGCGAGTGATTGGTGTTTGTCGGAAAAACTGTCGTTTCATTTTGTTCTTGTTTTAATTGCAACAAAAGATGCGAAGTGAGCGCAAATCTTCAGTTTTCTCTCTTAAAGTATGAAAATAAACAACACAACTGAGAGCAGTCCACAAGAGAGTTTTCCTAATGTGTGGTTGCTGTTACTACACCATGGATGTTATACTGCTATATCTACCCCAAACCGTAAGACAAAACTAACAAAAAGATTGATCAGAAACTAAACGGTTTCCATCAGCGCAGTCTGAGAAGAATTTTGGCAGTATCGTGGAGAAATACAATAACAAATGAAGAGATACTGAGGAGAACAGGAAAAAGAGAAATGCGTAAGTTCGTAGTTTTGACAAGGTGGCAATTGGCTGGACAGGTGCTAAGACTTCTAGATGGGCGACTGGCCCACCAGGGTCTGACATAAAGTCCGAGAGGAAAGCGAAAAAGAGGCAGACAGGTGAAGACCTGGCAAGCCACTCTTCAGGAGGACCTCCTCGCGAGACGAATTTACTTTCGCAACATAGAGGTCGTGACCGAGGACTGTGACCTATGGCGTCGTCTTGCAGTACAGTGTCTCAGCATAGACTGGAGGACCAAAGGTCTAAGGTAAGGTCCACCCAAAACAAGATTTGCTAATGCTTCGATAAACAGAGATTCCTCACCATTGTTCAATCATTCTCTTCAGAATGACGACCANAAAACTACAGCTTTACTCTGCTATTGTTGTCTCCACAGCCCTTTATGTGTGCAAAACATGGAAAACTAACAAAAAGATTGATCAGAAACTAAACGGTTTCCATCAGCGCAGTCTGAGAAGAATTTTGGCAGTATCGTGGAGAAATACAATAACAAATGAAGAGATACTGAGGAGAACAGGAAAAAGAGAAATGCGTAAGTTCGTAGTTTTGACAAGGTGGCAATTGGCTGGACAGGTGCTAAGACTTCTAGATGGGCGACTGGCCCACCAGGGTCTGACATGGAGTCCGAGAGGAAAGCGAAAAAGAGGCAGACAGGTGAAGACCTGGCAAGCCACTCTTCAGGAGGACCTCCTCGCGAGACGAATTTACTTTCGCAACATAGAGGTCGTGACCGAGGACTGTGACCTATGGCGTCGTCTTGCAGTACAGTGTCTCAGCATAGACTGGAGGACCAAAGGTCTAAGGTAAGGTCCACCCAAAACAAGATTTGCTAATGCTTCGATAAACAGAGATTCCTCACCATTGTTCAATCATTCTCTTCAGAATGACGACCAATAAGAATATAGCGATTTCAATTTTTTAATAAAGCCAAAAAGTATCCTGAAAGAATCTTCCAAGAAACGTGACAACAAGAAACGTGACAAGAAACGTGACAAGAAACGTGACAACCAGGAAGCAAATTTTTTTACCGGTCTGTGTGTTTCTGTGTGCGGGTTTCTCTGTACGTATATGTGTATGTCTTTAGAAGGCCGGATAAAAATTTTACATGTAATGTTAAGGTTTGTTGTCCATTTAAAGGTTGTCTATAATATTTAGGCGAGAACAAAACTTGTTACAATCTGTGACCATACTTAACCTTTACAAAGAACCTTTTTTGCTATCCTCAGTGCCAAATGACTTTCAACTTTCACTTCAGTATTCGACATATACTGCTTTCGGAAATTAACGTGATACTGCACTTTTAAATAAGAGGGTATTTTGATTACCTTATACTAAGTGATATAAATTCTAAGTTAATAACTTTTTATCACAATTTCGTGCTACGTAAAAGCTAGAGTGTGTTCATGTTTACTACAATTTTTAGGAAAGAAAATTGTGTGTTCAGAGCAACAATATAAGCTTTCGTGCCTCTACGAAATCAACAACATAAGCTAGCATCCCACTGGAGGCTTGGCTCTTGTTATTTACTATGCCAGTCCTACTATTGTGTATGCACTTTTTGGTACAAAAGGATAGCTGTCGCTTTCCGGGAAAAGAAGATTAGATTCCATGCTTTCCCTCGAAGATTGCTCCAGTTAAAAGGCTGAGCAAGAATCAGGCATTGCTCAGGATTCGAAGCTTTAGCAGTGAACTTCATACAAGCATTTGCGTCTAACTGATAGCAAAAGACTTTGCGGTGTACTACGTTTCCAGGATCTTTACCTAGTTCCAGCACTGGATTTGTTTACAGCCGTCAACGTTCCAGCGCTGAATGTTTACAAAATTTAGGCCGAGCAGTCACTCTCCCTCTATTTCCATCATGGTGCCAACCTACAAGTTTGGAGCATGGGGGCTGACTATGAAGGAGAAAATTAAAATAGATTTTAGTACACAGGAAGCATCTTAGAAGCATCTCAGAAGCACAAAGGAAGCATCTTAGAAGCCTAATAAAAGATCTTACGATTCGTAGTAGAGTTTTAAGAAAAAATGCAAAGAAGTAACTATACACCTCTAAATGAAAATTACCAAGTAAAAACTGTTTGGACATATAAGAGTCAACAAAGCAACTCCTGCAAGAAAAGCTATGGTTTATTATTTAAAAATACCACAAAATGCTAAGAAATACCAAGGCAAAGCAAGAACTACGCTTCCATAATCCATAAATGCTGCTAAAGCAATTCACACCTATACATGGGCTGGAAAGCCTATGTAAGCAAGTACAAGATCGAAAAGGAAGAGGAGGAAGAAGAAGAGGAGGAAGAAGTGGAAGAAAAAGAGCAAGAAGATGATGATGATGATGATGATGATGATGATGACGATGATAATGAAGAAGATGATGATGACGATGATGATAATGAAGAAGATGATGATGACGATGATGATATTGAAGAAGATGATGATGACGAATAAGACGAAGAAGAAGAAGAAGAAG
>RDPX01000035.1:637157-660076 GCA_003991215.1 Morbakka virulenta
CTCTCTCTCTCCCTTTCCCTCTCTCTCTCTCTCTCTCTCTCTCTCTCTCTCTCTCTCTCTCTCTCTCTCTCTCTCTCTCTCTCTCTCTCTCTCTCTCTCTCTCTCTCTCTCTCTCAGCTCTTGGATAGGACGCGCCTACTTACTTTTATTTCATATCAGATTTTATCTTATTTTATTTTATGTTATTTCATTTTATTTCATTTTATTTCGTTTGACCTTATTTCATTTCATGTTACCTTATCTTATTTTTTTATATTATATTTTATTTTTCATATTTTATTTTATTTCATATTTAGCTTTATTTTCTTCTCTAATTTCATTTCATTTCATTTTACAAAATAGCAACACTGAAAAAATGGTAACCACCTTTCATGCATCCAAAGTTCAACTCCGCCAAACCTCTACACAGGGCTTGGAGGAAAGAACAACTGAGAAAGATATCAGCGCTGGAAATTCATCCCCAAAATACCATAAATCACCATACGACGAAATTTCCCAGCGCCTCAAGATAAAGAAGAAGGGAAAAGGGTCGCCTTTCAGCCGCCAGAGAACAGTAGAGGTTGGACCCAACCCTCTTGGAAGAACAGAGAGGCAGAACCTCGTCATTGCTCCAGAATGGAAAGCTGAGAAAGCAGTCAAACGCACCTTATCCTAGAAACTCACCCAACAACTGTGTCGCCTTCGCAGAATTTGAAGAGATAGCAACTTCTTTAACAAAGCAGTGAGTTATCTTCTTGCAGGTGTGGAAACCAGCCAAATCGTTGTGTGAGATACTGTAGTTCAACACATGGAGACCCCTGTCATAGGTTCAAAGCTGGAGCAATCTAAACAACAACCTGCGTAATTACCTAAAAAACCGTTTCTCAATTGATTGGTATGGTGTTTGGGCCACAGATGCCGATTTCATGTCCACAGCTAATCTCCTTGTGTAGCTATAGTATCAGTATGTCCTGCAAGCAGGCCGAAAAACTCATTTGGCAGAGTTTTCCCTCCGAGTTAACTCTTCAAGAATCTACTGGTGCTGCCTTCTACTTGACAACAGTTCAAGCGACCACTTCAATGTGGTTTTTAACGTCAAGTAAATTCAAAAATAAGTCTTGCAATTAAAGCCTACTGTAAAATTCTATGTGATTTGAAATTTTCCTAAAGGACAAGCTTTTCTGTTAATCACATAATCTGGGCTTTGCATAATAAATGTTTTCACACAGTATCCTCATAAACTATCAATCCCTTTTTTCATCCTGCTCTTTCAAATTGGCCTTTTTATGACTTGCAAACATCTATTCTATTCAGCCTTGAAAATTCTTTCTACAATTTAGCATACCAACCTCCCATGGAAAAAACGCAAAGCTGGGCTAATTACAAGTCTCGAATTCTAACAGAAATTGATTTTTCAAGTTGGGGTAGTTGTGGTTAGTGGGGAAGGACTTGGCGAGCCAATGTTTACCTCTATATTTTACCTCAATATTTAAGTAATTATAGCCTAGTCAGCTTTTCCATATGACTTAACTCTACGCTAGGGGAGGTAAAATTTGGTTGCTACACCAGAATCTCTCAAATGGTAAGCTGACAACGTACAACTCGGTCAACACTCCATTTTTTTATTCTAAAAGGGGAAGTCTGGGGTCAAAGATGAAAAAAGAAAAAAAAACACGCCTTTTTGTAATACAATATAGTAAAATTGAGTAAAAAAGATCGATTCATGCCGCTGCCCCACTTTTCTGCAGTATTTAAATAATGGTAAACAATATGAGTGATCAAAAACAACTCAGTATGGGCCAAAACCAAACCAAACCAACTTTAAGTGTAGTTTAATACATTAACAGCACTACAATGTAGTTCATAACATTACCATTACATTGCAACAGATTATTAAAACTTAAATCCAATACGGGAAAATAAAAGGATAACACAGACACATAAAAAAATACTAGTGGCTTTTTTACCTTTTTATTAACATCATCGATCTTTTCCGATATTCTATTCAAGGTCAATTTAGTTTCTCCGTGCTGCACTTTGCTTTCTGCTATTAGGAGATTCAGCTCTGTGCTTGAATACGACACTGTCGGTGTGACTTGTGAAAAACTTCCAGGCTGTACAGTGCTAACACCATACATAGCAGGCTGCGGAGCCTGTAAAAGTTAAGAAGACCAAGTTAAACTCAAAAATAATCGAATACAGTACACTGTCATGAATGTGCTAACAGCACGCATCACCAGTACACCTCTTAGATTTTATCACCCCTTCTCTCCTCTCACATACTCAGCCCCAACAGTTATTCTGTAACTTCAGAGACAATCAGATCACCACGAGAATTAATAAATTTCAGAGACAGCTGATAACAACGCCAAATAAGAAATATGGGAAAATGAACCACTATGGCACCTGGTGCACTGCTACGTTGCGCGGCAAGGCAAGGCATATTCTGGCTACCCATCTCTACCGTCATTAAATCTGACGGTGATAATAATAATGATGATACTGATGATGGCAATGATGACGGTAACGATGATGATCACAATATGGACGACAAAGAGAAAGGAAAAATAGTTTTATTTGCAGAAATTTTAAAGTCTTTGTTAAAGCAGCGGGAAATTGTTAGGTCGGATTCGCCTTTGACACCAATCAAAGGACTTTCATGATTCGACTATCTCGGTTATCCTCTGGAAAAATGATATCAGAATACTTTTGTTTCCAAAAGTTGTACGAACCACTTACGCAGTGCCCGCCTAAACAGTATTCAGTAAGGAGGCCAATTTAGGAAATGTACCCGTACAACGCCAATTGAACTGTGTTAACTTCAAAAATCAGCCGCAGAGTTTCAGTAGTTGATCATCACCTGACAAAACTTTCACAAACAACCTTGATATCTTGCTTGATTCTAATTGTATCGCGCTTTGTCTCAATACTGCGCTGAGCCTCTCATTTGTTCTCTTATCTTTCCGTGAAATGAAACGTTGTAGCTATCTCTCACACCTAAACATTAACACTGGTTCTACTGTTGCCACAAATGAACTCAATGTGATTTTTCCGATCAAGATGTTTTCCAACGTTCTTATCCTCTTACCATTAAAAATACAATACATTAATGTATCAAAATCTGTTACTTGTTTTATGGGTTGCCTACTACTTTCATATTGAGGAGGCGTGAATATGATTTGCAGGTTCTAACGATTGGCAACTATTTCCTTCATAAGGTTACTCTACAGCTACTACGAACGGCTATGAAGACAACATGTCTCCAATAAGGAAGTAAATTTCAAAACATACAGATCCAATTGAAAAAGTAAATTTAGTTTTGCTTCCATTGCATAATCTACCCATAGCATTCTAGTAAAAGAATACTTGACTGGTTACTTTTTTTCAACTCTTTTACTATGAACGATATATCGACGCCCGTTGCCCTTGTTGACAGCTAACGCCCATCTTCCTCACCAGTCGCTAAAAAACACTACCAGTAATATTTGCTAGTGTTTCCTTCAGGGTTTTTTTCTTTCTTCTAAATATTTTAAAGTAGCTACCATCTACCAACATCTTCCTTATAGGTAAGGCGAAAGTTGAAAGCCAGTTCATCCAGGTCCCCCTTTAGTATTTTTAACCTATACCTTTGTTTCCTTGTCTCAAATGCACAACCAGTCTTTTTCCCTTTCTTCCAGTAAACTATCTAAAACACTTAAATATTATAAATGTCAGGTGGTGTTTTTCCCAAGACATTTCTAACTTGCATAGAGTAACATACTGGTGAATCAGGTAGTACACTTGTTCAAATATTAAGAAACAATCAAAATGTTAACATAGGATAGAAATTATTCCACTCTTCAAGCTGAGTGATTATTTTGAATGTAATATCATGTGGGGAACTTGACAGCGCTGACATCACATGAGCCTCATTACCATACTCAATAAAATCCTCATTATCACAGTGCTTATTAAAATACTCATTAAAATAAAGACTCGCGAGCAGCTGCGTATTTTTAAGTGATAAAAGAACTAATCTGGGTTAGCAAAACACCCAAATCATAAAGATAACTACATGTGGAGTCCCAAAACGCTAGCTTTGTGATAATGAGCTGCTGTTTTCTTTCTTGCTTTGCTTTAAGTCTACCAGGAACATCATATGTCTCGTACTGAAAGAAACAACAAATAACAATCTCTCTTGGATGACGTCGTGTCCAACTCATCCTTTAATTACATACTTCTGTGCACAGCTTTTACTTCTCCACACTAGTCCAAAGCCCCAGTAAAAATCTGTATTTAATATGTTTTATTTAAACGATCCACCAATCAGCGTTTAATTCGCTTATGTTTTTATACTCTATTTTAAAATGAATTTATGCAAATGATCCATTAATAAAATCTACCACAATTTATGTGAAATAATGTTCATATTTGTGTCCACCAAACAGAGTCTCCAACATCCAGATGCCAACTGGTACAATGCCAATACCTTTAACATTCACCCTATGACATCCATGCTGTATTGTTTATACTGTCTTGGTTGTTTATGATACGGAACCGGAGCATTAAATATGAAAAACGTAAAGTAAAGCTGTAGGCATCTCCAGATGATACAGTGTATTTTCACTCGCTCTCTGTTAAATTTTAGAAACGAGATGAGAACTTACCCAACTTGTAATGGAAGAATAATCTCCCAAAACAAAAACATTTCCATCAAAAATGCAATTAAAAACACTTCAGTTTTCTTTAGCAACTAGTAAATTCCCTTTATCATCATTTCCTAATGACGTTCTTCCTAATTTTTGCCTTTCGAAATAATCATAAGTTAATTGATCATTTCCAAGTGATTAATTGGCCAAGTGTATAATTACACCGTAACATATGAACAATGCTTGGTGTAAAAAGCAATCGATTTCACAGAAATTAAGTATTTTCATATGAATCATATTAACTACCTACGACAATATTACTACAATTTGCTTTTAAAGTGCTTTCTTTCACTTACCTATCTTTTTGTTACTACTACCAAAATAAAAATCAGTACCTTGTCACAATTCTTTAGCATTGTTCCTGTACAAAATGTATCTAAGCAAAGGTGTATAAATTCATACCTAAACATAAGATGTCACAATAAATCATGGGGGGCAAAATACAGCCTTGAATAACGCATATGTCTGTTAACCTGAGAAACAAAGAATAAAATAATAATAATAAAATAATTAAACCAGGACACAAAGAGTTAGTTGCACTGCTTGCCATTAACAATGCTTTTAGCAAAGAGCATACCTGGTAAAGTGCAAGCTGCTGATTTGGGGGGTACACAATGGGTGATTGTGGGTAAGAGTGGCCTGGCATAGTCACACCTGAATGAGTGTGTACACTTTCTGGTTTTGGCCTCACATGTGGTTTTGGTGACGAACTTGGCTGAGGGTCTTGTACGTCTTGCCTCTTTATTTCATGTTGCTGTTCAGCAGATACTGATGAATGTTGTTTGCTAGCGTCCTCTTTTTCAGTTAACTAAAGAAGTTAAGGAAACCATTGAAATCACTAGTCAAGCAAATAAATTCATACACTGCATTAACAGGTACCTAACGGATCTAACATATAATCATTCACCAATAAAACCAGTAACGTTGAACTTGTACGTTTTTTACGTTTGTACGTTTTTTGTACGCTGTGGCAAAAAAAGCTCAGACCTCTCACAGAGCACAAAAACTGCCAAGCAATTCATGTGCCCTTGTTCTGAATCAACGATTTCCAGATTTAATCATCCCAAACACTGATACCTGCACCTTCTCCTCTTTACTAATTAAATTTCTTAAAAATTTCTTTGAAACTCGTAAAATCATTTTAAACTCAAAATTTAAATGTTGTACCCTGCAGCGCCAATCATAAATCGTAAGGAAACTGAGAAAATACACTGTATGTTGAAAATTCTTAATTTTATGGACTCAGACGAAGCCATAGATAAAAAGCTTACTCTTCCAATCAGAGTAGTGATGACACTATTAAGAGCTGAGACATGATGGTGTGATGCATTATTGAGGTACTGATCAGTGCGATCTACAGAAAACCAACTCATAAAAAGGTGACACCAAGAATCATGAAACAGCCGAACATTGCTGGACATAAGATCACAGCTTTCACTGGGAAAATATAAGGATTATCGACGAGGAAATCAACACAACAACAAGAAAAATAAAAGAAACAATCCATTTCCTACAGCACAGCACTCATATCAACAGTATATCCTACACCCTTCAAGAAATATGGATTCCAGCACTAAAGAAAGAAATACAACAAACACAACATAAGTATGACGCCACTCCTCGAAACAACTTGATCCCTGTCTGCACGTAGTTCCGCACTGACAAGGTATAAAAACAGCCGTACCTAGTAACTTCAGTAGCCTGACGATGGGAGAAGTACCTCTCGAAACGCAGCTCACAAAAGCTTACGACTCATCACTTGATAAAGCTCTTATATCTGGGGCACTATGTTATCGTCGGCATAGACTTCTATCCAGTGGCAGTTCAGGTGGGTTTTTAATATAGAAGGAAAGTGCCTATCTTTTGTCCCATAAATTTAAACAATATTGCATTTTTTTCAAACACAGGGCACAAGGTGTAATGTAAAACAAAGAGCCTGATATCTTTAGTTCCTCGAGATAATAAATTCTCGAGAAAATTAAATTAAAAGGCTTCAAATCAATTGTCACAATAACAAACCGTCGTAAATCCCCCAACAACCGCATGGCGGTATAAAACTTGTTAAAAAATTTCTCCATGTGTTCGATATTTATTCAGTTAGTTAGTTAGTTAGTTAGTTAGTTAGTTAGTTAGTTAGTTGGTTAGTTAGTTAGTTAGTTAGTTAGTTAGTTAGTTAGTTAGTTAGTTAATGAGTGAGTGAGTGAATGAGTGAGTTAGTAAGTAAGTTAGTTAGTTAGTTAGTTAGTGAGTGAGTGAGTGAGTGAGTGAGTTAGTAAGTTAGTTAGTTAGTTAGTTAGTTAGTTAGTTAGTTAGTTAGTTAGTTAGTTAGTTAGTTAGTTAATGAGTGAGTGAGTGAATGAGTGAGTTAGTAAGTTAGTTAGTTAGTTAGTTAGTTAGTTAGTTAGTTAGTTAGTTAGTTAGTTAGTTAGTTAGTTAGTTAGTTAGTTAGTAAGTGAGTGAGTCAGTTAGTTTGTTAGTCTTCTCAAAAATGATATTTAAATGTACAAAGTAAATAAAATCTTCGTTTTCCAGAGAGTTCTGTAAGACTGAGAATGGCGTGTTTTCATGCATTTCAGAAATATTTCCTCGAAAAGAGTGGCGAAGCATGGTTCTGTCACATTGTAATTAAAGTCGTTTTCTTAGAATGGGTACACCGTGATATATAATATTGAAACATGGGCAATGACGTTCAACTTTTACACACATCAAATTAAGCTGCAACCTGCTTTAACTAAACTGAAAAGGATTTGGCATAAACTGTTTTGTATAGCTGCTTAATTTGTCCTATCTTAAAAATTCGCATATGTCGCATGATAATATCAACAAATTCGATTTCTACAAAGAGGCTCTAGCATGGTTCGAATCATCGTGTTGTTTTTTCTTATTATTATTTAACATTAGTACAGGGGGGGTTACATTATAAACGATAGGTATTACAAAACCATCGAGAACAAACATGGCCGCTTAAAGAAAAAAATAAATCTTCTCGTTTGAGCATAATGATTTTGAAACAATTATGTTCTTTCTCCGCTTGTCAATTTGTAACTTGTCCCCGTGCTTTGTAAAATTATGGCATATTTTCAGTGGTTCCAGAAAAGGATGCTGGCACCAACAAAGAGGAAGGGTAGAATGGAGTTCTAAAGTTTGGCCTAGAATTACGACCAACCTGTGTGAGTTTCTACTGCTTCAATGACCTCTCCACCAACTGTACAAAATACAAACGTTAACTCAAAAAGCGTCTTTTTAAATAAAAAGGCAACATATACCATTATTTATTGCTGAACTTCAATTCATTTATAATGGCATTTTAATCGTGCCACATTTTTCTCGAACAAGTACATACCCACCCTCACATCCTTGTACGAAATAGACGTACACCGGGGCCTATAACCAAATCGATATCTCATTTATTCAACCATACAACCATTTATTATAATAACTTCAAAATACGAGCTCGTAACCTTTAAAATGTAAGGCTTAGCCTTCTGAAAAATTGCTTTTCGGAAAACGTGGTTTCATCAAGGAATTTCAGATTCACATTCTATCAAGAAAGTCTGAGATTTTAAACCATGGATTAACCAGGCGTTTTCGGATGGGACTGTTTCAGGGGGAATTGGACTTTGGTGGTAAGGTGATAGAGTTTGCATCTGAGTCGTACTTAGTATGGCCTGTGCAAACATTTGCATCTGAAATGTAACCTAGGAATTTCAAAGCAAAACGAGTTCATGTCAAAGGGTAAACAGTTGTAGCATGACTGATAAAAATGACATTTATTATAAAAGAAACTGTAAGCAATTTTTCTCCTATTTTGTAACCGAGCCAATAATTTAGTCCATGCTATCGGGAACGCAAGAAATTGACTACGGAGGATTGTATTATTTAAAAACTGGAAATAAGCCAACTTTTTTTACACCAAAATTCGAAGCGCCTGGAAGAACAATCCTTATTCTGTGTCAGGTAATCCAACAAATCGTATACAACGAAATTTACATAGTCCTTAGCAGGACCCCTTCGTGACATTTTTCTACTTTAGCCAAATCATGAATTCGGCAACCCCGTGACGTATTCACGATTAAAGGTTTGACATGTTTTATAAGACATAATTCAAAAAACAAGTTATAACATCTTTAAAAAAACAAAGACTTTATTTTTTGGCTAATACTGTTTCGGATGTTTTATCTGCGTCATCTTCCAAGTCTACGTCGTCGTCTCCTGTTCCGGAAGGGGGTAACAGAGCATGGCCCATTTTTGACATTCTCGCAAGTAATTTTGCCTTTCCACTTGACTTTTCAACTGACTGTTTAAAAAAAGTTAGAAAGAATAAGGGGTCACAAGCCAAGCAAAATTTACAAAAAAAAGGTATGAGGTGTGATCAATAAATTCCCGGAACTCCGGCATGGTGAGATTGGTCAAGTCGGGAGTTATGTTATCATGAAGGTGGGTGTGTCAGGAAGCGTTTGTGTCGATTTAAAGGTCTTTTGTTGCGCGATGCGGTTGTTATGGTGAATAGGTCAAGGGCAGTGCTTCTCTTCCGGCGAATTTCAGTCAAAATGGAGGGGAAAATTGAGCAGAGAGTGTGCGTGAAATTTTGTGCTAAATCGGGTTTACGCCATCAAAGACTATTGAAAAGTCACATATCGCTTATGGACAAGCTAGCCTACAAAAGACTCAAGTATTTATGTGGCACAAACGATTTTGAGAGGGCAAAGAGGATGTTAAAGACGATGAAAGGCCAGGAGCACCTGCTACAAAACGGACTCCTGAAAGCATCGAGCGTGTGAGTTTAGGGACGAATTTTGCAGACTCACTTCTCATGTTAAGATCCGTTTTGAGTATTGTTTGAACTGTCCCATATGAAAGACCAGTGTCTGAACTTATCTCCCTGACAGTTAGGCAGCGATCTGACATTATTATCCCTCACACACGGTCGATGCTTATCGACCGTGTGTGAGGGACCATGTTATCGGCTCATTCCGGGAATTTATTGATCACACCTCGTACCTTAAAAATAGACACACAAAAATAGACAAAAGGGCGGCTCCCAAAATTAACTGAACAAAAAAACCAATTTCTTATCAGTCTTGTACCAATCCCCTCTTTATTACTCCTACTTTTCTCACAGACCAAACTCTTTTAATCAAGCGTTACAATTTTCGTAAGCCCTTACTTCTCTTATACAGAATTTAAAGCTTTATACGTTCCTCTAAAAAACCAGCTCGTTTTTTCATAGCAAGGCGTGGGAAAGGAGNCAGGAGTTATCGGCTCATTCCGGGAATTTATTGATCACACCTCGTACCTTAAAAATAGACACACAAAAATAGACAAAAGGGCGGCTCCCAAAATTAACTGAACAAAAAAACCAATTTCTTATCAGTCTTGTACCAATCCCCTCTTTATTACTCCTACTTTTCTCACAGACCAAACTCTTTTAATCAAGCGTTACAATTTTCGTAAGCCCTTACTTCTCTTATACAGAATTTAAAGCTTTATACGTTCCTCTAAAAAACCAGCTCGTTTTTTCATAGCAAGGCGTGGGAAAGGAGTTAAGCATTAAAAATATAACCATTGGTAGTACACGCGTCGAAAGAAAACAAACGCTGTATGCTCTTTATTGAATACCCTTTCGTACAACTTTTGAATGGCTTTTCTAAAGAAAACTTTGCTATGCGTTAAATCTGCTTGTTATTGTCACGACAAGTTATTTTTCGATATACGTTTAGCAGGAGATGGCACATTTTGCAGAATTACAATCTCATGGCCCACAGATTTTATAGGCACTTGCTGTATTTTTCACAGTAGTGTCCAAAAGTTTTCCACTCTTCATTTTCTACTACAAAAATTAGCTTGCCTTTTCCTTCCCTTGTTTTTGTTTCATAGAAAAAAATCCTCTTAAATAAACCACAAAATGTCTTGATTGTTTCATTATAGAGTCCCTTTTCTTTTAAAAGACAAAAAAAACCCCCAACTTTCTTTATTATTACCACAGTGTTGCAACATGCTTTAGTATCAAACGTTGCCCGTGAATAATGAGTACACAAGTTATCCATCTCTTAGTTTTTTTCAAAATTAAGAATGTTGTTACTATGTAGATATATATACAAGCCTATTCGTGTGCGGCAAAATCCAAGAAAAGGAAACCAAGAAACCAGTGTCTAAGTCATCGTAAAATTCGCGTTGCCAACTACAAAGACCAGTATTATAACTCAACGAGTTACATTACGTACTTTACAAAGTTGCTCGTTAATAGACTGGCTCCTTGCTTTTACCCCCTCGACACTGTCCCTAAAAATCAAAACAAAAATATTTGGCATAAAATAAAAATAGGAATGGTAAATCATAAAGGTGTGGCCATGCTTTTTGTTTAAAGCTGGTAGTTGATGTTGAAGTATCCATCATAGTATTCAATACTGGCTAAACTTCATCAAGAAACCCTGTAATGTTTTCTCAAACCTACTTCAATGATTCAACACATTTGAGATCTGAGACCATGTGTCGCACAGCACAACATACATAGAAACATAAGTTAGCCTTATCTGCAAACCGTCGTGGGCAAAGTATTTTAACGTAACCAATACTATATTCAATTTACTTTAAAGATTGGTGTCAGCTAACAAACAAGCACACAAACAAACAAACAGACAACAAGAGACAAACAAATACAGGAGTATAAACACACACAAAAGAAACACAAATGCGCCGTTGTGGAGAGTAAAAATGAAAAATAAAGATCTAAACAGCCTGGAAAGCTAACAGAAGAAGCGGACAAGGCACCCTGACCTTAAACTGAAGATTGATTGAGTAGGCGTATATTGGTATACAAATATCAACCAGGGGAAGACAGGGTACCTTTTCTAAAGATGATAGTATTTTTAAAAAAATGCCAATACGTTTCATACAGCAAGCCATAAAATATCCTTAACAAATGAAAAAATTAAAGGAATCAAACGTACGATCGCAAAAGTTTTTCCTGTTGGTCCAAATTTATCTCATCTGTGTTTACTGATTCACTTCGTGAGGTCTTTTTGGATTCTCCTTTCGAGGTCCATTTCCCTGAAGGTGAATCACTAATACTTGGTAATCGGGTTTCTGAGGGCATTGAAACTACTCCATCATCCTGCTTGGGAAGGCTGGGTGATTCAGTTCTTGATGACGACTGACTTGACGAATCCCCACATTCTGGGTTAGAGAATTTTGCCTTCAATTACAGCAAACAAGATAACACAAAAGCGTCAAAATGTAACTGATGGTTTGGGTTCCGGATAAAAATAAATGAGCGGGTACCTTTACCCTTGTAAAATAATACGATTAAATTATAACTAGCTTTAGTAAACTAGTATTCATTGTTATTGCTATAATAACAAAAGGCTCTTGAATTCCTTGGGACACAAGACTTTCGCCCCTTCATACACCCCGTTTTATCCCCCCCTTCCCCCCCAAAAAAACAACTCAAAGTGGTACTTTTTGGGATTGATTATTGCAACATGCAAATCAATGACAGAGACCCTCCAAAATGATAACTGAAGGTTTAACTGCTATTTCTGAACCACTACTGACAGTTAAGGTTATCCCCAAATAATGTAATTTTTTTATCTGGAAAATTACTACAAAGAAAAGTGTGTAGTGAGGTTGTCTGCCGGAAAAGATAACTATCAAGACGCCTTTTCTATAAGAAAATGTACTCCCTCTAAATGTATTCCTTGACATTCCGGTCATGTGCAACAAAGAACAAAATTTTGGCCAGAATGGGATTAGGTAAGTTGCTGAAAAAACTTTTCCAAGCCCTTAAAACGCTAACAAACTTTAGCCGCATCTCATATGGGGCCCTCAAAGGTCGGTTACAGTATAAGAATGCCTGTATCAACGATTACATAAACTGTAAAATAGTGGTAAACGCTATGGTTAGATAAGCTTTGGACATGACCCATCGTTATGGACCATGATCCATCGTTATGGACCATGATCCATTGTTACAGACCATGATCCATCGTTATGGACCATGATCCATCGTTATGGACCATGATCCATCGTTATAGACCATGATCCATCGTTATAGACCATGATCCATCGTTATGGACCATGATCCATCGTTATAGACCATGATGCATCGTTATGGACCATGATCCATCGTTATAGACCATGATCCATCGTTTCGTTATAGACCATAATCCATCGTTATAGACCATGATCCATCGTTATAGACCATGATCCATCGTTATAGACCATGATCCATCGTTATGGACCGTGATCCATCGATATAGACCATGATCCATCGTTACACACCATGATCCATCGTTATGGACCGTGATCCATCGTTGCAAACAACAACACCTTAGCCAATTGTTAAAAGTATGTCTTGGGAATGGTGGTGCTGATTAAATAAAATGAGTTTTTAGTGACTAGAAAAACAATATAACGGGTCAAAAAGAAATTATGGTTTGGTTTAAACGTGGAAAAAATTAAGATGGAGCTCAACGTCGTGAAGACAGGAATGATTGGTATTCTTAATGAACTAGCAGGTTTTACGTTATTGTAGCAGGGCCAAAAAAATGAATAAAAATAAATTAAAAAATGAATCCAAAAAAAATATGAATCAAATAATCGCACCATGTGCTATGGTCCAGAGGTATCACGCCTGTAATTACGTCGTCTATGGAAGGTATGAAATTTATCATGGACGACTACCTAAGAATAACTCAGGAATAAACTGCGTGCAGTATGCAATAGTCTCACTCCTCGGCCTTGTGGCCAAGATCAAGTGCAGACCTCTCATCCCTCTTTGGACGGGTCTTCAGCTATAAAGCCTAACCATGCAGGGCAGGTGGTCTCGAGATGCTTGACCAGTGGCTGTGGACCAACCCAAGAGCAAGGGCCTTCCTAGGGAGGGTGCTGGATGGCAATCCTTATGTCTTGCATTTTATGTCGTCTTGCATGCTTTCTGTCCCCCTTTTTCTTAATCAGTTGCTTCCTTTCGGGTCTTTCATAGATGGGAATCTATAACAGACAAAACTGGGCCCACTGTTTACTAAGGGTACCATCAACGAAAATACGCAACAGTCTCCTGATATATTCCCTAAGGGCCCCAAGAGCAAGGGCCTTCCTAGGGAGGGTGCTGGATGGCAATCCTTATGTCTTGCATTTTATGTCGTCTTGCATGCTTTCTGTCCCCCTTTTTCTTAATCAGTTGCTTCCTTTCGGGTCTTTCATAGATGGGAATCTATGACAGACAAAACTGGGCCCATTGTTTACTAAGGGTACCATCAACGAAAATACGCAACAGTCTCCTGATATATTCCCTTATGTATTACTAAACGAATTATCTGACGTTTGTGGGTATGGAAAGGGAATAAATAAGCAGATATTGGCATATGAGTGACTTCCTTTTATATTAATACTTTGTATACGAGGTTCGAAACTGGGTAACGTTTGGCACCAAAAGAATACACGACACTGACGACAATTATACATTATTTTCCTTTTCCATCTAATGTTCGCTTTTTAATCAACTGAATGTAATATGGAGATTTTTGCTGACAACAGGTGTTTCCTCTGATGGATTTCCGCAAAGTTACACTACGAACTCAGCTGTTGTAAATGAACTATCGAAAGACACTCATTATTAGAAAACATACCCTTTTCAGACTGAGAACAAAAACCAAAGATGCATTGGCAGGAAGTCTATTTGGAAGGCCCTAGAAAGCACAAAAAGGAAAAAATCCATAAATAACTGGAGAATCAAAACAAATTAGCTAATCAGAATAAAAATTCAGATAAATCAGTGTCAAGTGTTATTGTTCTTCGCCAATCCATATTAACGCCATAAAAAAATCCTCTGTGAAACAACAGACGACACAAGTAACTAAATTTGTATCAGTATTGGGGTTGAAGACCATTTTTAGAATTTTCGTACTCGACCTGCTTAAAACGGCCTTCGAAATTCTGAGAGCTTGGTTTGATAAAAACAAAAATCACATGACATTTTTGGGATTGGCTTCAATTTTAAACGTAATCTAACACATAAAACACAGAAAGAAAATTAGTGATTTTTGTTCTCATTTTTATATGCATTTTCAGCCAGTTTATGTTCTTGTGTAAAAACTGTGACTGAAAGGATCTGTTTGGGTAAAAGTGTAAGAGCTAGATATTCTATTGATTTCCTCATTTTTTTGACTGCAGCATTTTTCCAAACCATCAAAAACTCATACTTGCAAAAAAAAACTAACATGCAAACTGCAAAGTTTGTGTTTGTGAAATGGGTTATGAAGTGAAGGCTGATTCACAGAAAAAGGCGAAAATTCGTAAATGCCTTTGTGGTGAAATGAAAAATTTTGAATTCTTTGTTGATTATTTGATAAACATCGTCAAATTGGAAGTGGGAAAAGTACTACATTCTGCACGAAAGAAAACAATAAAATAAAGGCATTGTATATCGCAATGTCGGAAATAAAAAACAAAATTTCTTTCATTACAGTCACATGTTAAACATGTATTTTACTAATGACTCCTTCTTCTTGTTGTCCTGCTAGACTCTTGTACTCTAGAAACGTGCACAGTCCAAAGACTCCTCTGAGGGGAGCGCAAGTTCAACTGGTTGGCAGCCTGGTGCAATGGGGGCAGTTATGAAGGTGGGCATTGTTTGCATCGATCCACAGCTGCAGGTATCTGTTGTAGTGAAGCCTCGCGTCTTGCGGGATTCCGTACATCTTCCATTTTCGGTTCAGAGGTGATTTAGGGTCTAACATACCATCCAATCCTCCCCACTTCCACTGGCACGTTCTTTATTTGGCAAAATGAAGAACCTCCCCTATCAATCCAGTGCTGTCCCACCTCTCCATGCTTGTTCCATTGTCCCAGCCATTTCCGTTCCTTTTTCTCTTTTGGTTCGTGGTTTAGAGGTTGAAAGGCGTCCAGGAAGCTTCTCCTAAATCGCAGGCGCTTTTAAGCAGGCTGTTGCTAGTAAAGGGGGTGTCGCTCGTCTGCATCGACTTTGATTTTTTTTCAGCTTTGCTGGTTGTTTTCCCTCCGAATGTTGGGCGGAGCAATGGCAGCAATGGCAGCAATGGCGTAGAGGCATGGCACGGGGGTTGATTTAATGCAGCCCGTAATAATATGACAGGATTCATTGAGGGCTGCATTCAGTTTCTTGGTAAGGGTAGATCTTGCCCTTGTAGTTCGTGCATACTCCGCGGTGGAAAAACTTAGTGCTAGTGCTGTGGTGCGAATGGTGTTCGGTTCATTCTGTTATTATCTGTTATCAACTTCCGCAGAAGATTATTTCGGGTGTTTACTTTTACCTTAGCATACAGAGAGTCTCCACGTTGACGCATCCTGTATAACGTTGATCGTCGCTGCTCATTCCATGATATCAGTAGGCCAATCTTTTCAACCACTTGCGACACTCTTTTACTCTTTTTACTAATGACTGGTGTTGCTGTGATAATATTTCCAGGGAAAAAAATACTTTAAGAATCAAATTATTGAAAAAATGGTTTTGATTACCTGCATTACACATTTTGCTGCACTGTTGTGCAATAATTGCAAAGAACAGGTGTTTCTTACTAAAAACCAATGTTGTAACAGTAATAACTTGAATTCAGACAATTGGGGAAGGGGGGGTTATATATTAAGAGAACTTAATCAATACTATCCGAGAGACGTCAAGTAAGGAGCAATTCTGAGAAATAGGAGAGAAAAAAGGTACTACACTACAAAAAAACTTTCAAGAGCTACTTTAATGACAGTGAGGATACAATGATGAGGAAAGATAAATAAGCAATTGATACCATTACGGGAGAAATTACCGCAGAGATGAAGATAGGCACCAACAGTAAAATCAACTGAACATCTACATTAAGATTAGTACTACACAAGGCAAGAATGTAAGTGGAATTCTGAGCAAGAATAAATTTAACATTTATAATATTAGAACGAAGACCACGAATGTTTGTGGATGCAACAGTGAATGAAGTAAGTCATTTGTAAACTAGTAGGTTGATCCAGAGGTAATTCCAAGGAAATTACCTAAATTGAGTGCTTTGGCTGGAAAAGAAAGCTGATAAATCAGTCTCTATTCAAACCAACAGGCAAGAAATGTAAAACAGACCAATGGAAAATATAATTTCCTCGTGCGTTTTTGTGGGATACAAACTCTATCAAGGTCGCTACCCAAAGAAAAAGTGTGCCACCCTACCCATGAGGTCGACTTACATCCAATACAAACCCACAGGTCCAGGAAATAGCGGCAACCTAAATTGGAAATAGGATGACATCAAATGAAAATGTGTAAAAGACATCTTCAAATAAAAAAGTGTAGACGATGCCATCAATGAGATATAGTAGATGAACCATCACTGCAGTTAGAGCAGGTACGTCCACCAGCCAGCCTTAAAAATTTCTCCTCTCGTCAGAAGTGTACAACAGGTAGGTACACCTGATGAACTGATGTCCGGCAAGACGTTATGTCCACATTTTTTCTTTTTCACCCCAAATCTATAAATTACTTCTAGGATAACATTGACAATTTTAGAGTTGTAATGAGTGAATCCAATAAATATTACAAGAATAAACAAATAACGCTACCTGAAATCATCCACACATGTAAACAGGATGGGATATGAAAAATGCCGCGTACAGTAACAGCGACTTACTTTGGATCCATAAGCAAAGCTGGGTGGAATGACCAACACTCTTGTTCCTCCTTTTTTCAAACCAATAATCCCTTCCTCCCATCCCTACAAAAAAACAATTATGTAGATATATACAACAAAACAAGACCAGCCATAACATCTGTAATCAAAACGTCAATAACATGTGACGTAGTTTGCGGGTAGTGTACCCTTTTAGTAACAAACCCTGTCCTATTTTCATCAAGCTTACTATCGGACCAATGCAAACACAGTTAAATACTTGATAAGTTCTGACAATAATCAAGTTATAAGAATGAAAGGTTGCATCGATGTGTGGTACGACAGTGGCTCGTGAATGCATCTTGTTTACTGTTAAACCAACGTTCAGTAACTGATTTATCTATTTTATCATCATCATCATCATCATCATCATCATCATCATCATCACTGAGTAGCTTTTCTGAAAGAGGCATCGGCGATCAGACCTTCTTAATCCTCACCATTGTCATCTATATTACAAACTTCTTATTTTGTTTAGGGCCCGTTGGATGGTAACTTCCTTAACATGCTTAAGTATGTTAATTTTGGTCTGCCTGTACCTCTTTTTCCCTCAATCTTTCATGCCAGACTTAAAAATTCAATAGCCGTCTATCCGCATATGTGTTCCGCAAATTCCAGCTGTATTTCTCTCACTGTCCTGATCATTGTCCTTCCCAAACTTGCTTTATTTAATAAAATTTTCACTGCTCTTCTTTTCAGTCCATGGTAGCCTCAAAATTCTGCTTATAAACCACACCTCTGCTATCTCCAGGAGAGCTTGTATGTTTGAGGGTTTTCTCCAGCATTCACTTTCATACAACAGAATAGACCAAATGCAGCACTCAAGCACCTTGAGTTTGCTCACACTGAAAACCATGTTCAAGTTAAAATATATTTTGCACTCCAGCGCTTTATTTCTGATACCCAGTCTCTATTTGTTGCTATAGTGCATCCAAAATAATTGATGTTATCACCTTGTTTGATTTTCTTTCCTTTACTTGTAAACTTGCAGATTCGTTTGAATTGCTTCTTTGACACATCATCATCAACGGATTGGTCGTGTTCGACCCACCGTGGCCCTCTGCACCATGTTTCTCCACTTCTCTCGGTCCTGAGCCATCCTCCCAGCATCCGCCATCGAAATTCCACAAATCTTCCTCGTAGAGTCTGAGTAGCGTGTCTTGGGTCGGCCCTTTCCTCTAGGTCCGTATACCATCCCAGTGAGCAGTAGCTTGGTGAGGTGCTCGCGGCGCAGGACTTGACCAATGAATGTCAATTTCCGTTCGTTTATAATATCCATCAGCCTTCTTTTGCAGCCACTTCTTCGGATNTCATCATCAACGGATTGGTCGTGTTCGACCCACCGTGGCCCTCTGCACCATGTTTCTCCACTTCTCTCGGTCCTGAGCATCCTCCCAGCATCCGCCATCGAAATTCCACAAATCTTCCTCATAGAGTCTGAGTAGCGTGTCTTGGGTCGGCCCTTTCCTCTAGGTCCGTATACCATCCCAGTGAGCAGTAGCTTGGTGAGGTGCTCGCGGCGCAGGACTTGACCAATGAATGTCAATTTCCGTTCGTTTATAATATCCATCAGCCTTCTTTTGCAGCCACTTCTTCGGATAACTTCTTCGTTTGTGATCTTTTCAACCCAGCTAATGCGGAGTGGTCTTCTTCTTTGACACAGCCATACATTTTGTCATATCTTTTCATTTTCCTCTCGACAATATTGCTAAGAACTTGGAAATCTTTCTCAGACTGAGCCATCAACGCTGTATCATCTGCATATAGGAGGATGTTTATATTTTCTCCATTTGTTTTCAAGTTATCTATCTATTTAATTTCAAATGTCAGGCTCTGGCCTCAGTACATGTCGACAAACGCAAAATAACATAGAAAAAATTAGCTGTGTGTAAACGTTTTAAAAGTAGCACTATTTGATTCGATTGGTTTTATTTCCCACTCAAAACAACAAATGAGTATGTACGTAAAAATGAGCCACCTCGAAAGACAAAACAACAGAAGAAAGTTGTCAGGACTGTAAACAAGGTATACCTGGTGATAAAAAAGAATGGGGATGGTCTTTTAAAATCACCATCACAGGTCTCTTCGTAATCACATTCGGTAAAAACTTGCCGCCAGGCACGATATAAAAAACGTTGAGTAAGTCACAACGTTACAAAATGACATAAAAATTCCCCTCTTCCAGTAAACATAAAAATTCCTTACGCCATAGCAAACAAAAGACAAAATATTTCTCAAAGTTACGTACAAGTAGTACTGATAAAGAACAAATCATAAAAACGATGTGCGATGGAACAGAATTCGGCAAGTAGATTGATCAGCTCGTTCCACAGTCTGCGAGTGCTCCCAAGCTAGCTAAACTAAAAAAATTGCTCCTTTGTATTTACCAGCCAATGCTTTATTAATATGATAATATTCACACTGAGACTGTTTAAAAGTCAAAATATAATGATAAAAGTACGACTAAGAGATTTGTGCGACTACATAACGACCAGACTTAGCATAAGATCAAACCACGGTTCTTTTTCTTTGGTGTTTTCAACATACCCCTTTACTGCTGATGTAGTAATTTAATTCACTGGGTTAACATAATTCTATTGTCCAATAAAAACTAAATCTTTATCTTCCTTTTTCTAAATTATTGCTATCTTTCTCTTCTATCTCGACCAGAACTAGAGCTTATTGATTCCGTGTTTTACTTTTTCTGATTTCTTGACGTGACATTCTTTTTTTATGACGGGAAACTAGTATCCATAAATTCAGACCGATTTAAACAAGTTTCGACTAAAACTGACCCAATAAAAACAGAAAACAAAAATAGCGGGTATAAATTCAAGAAAGATAAACAAAAACAAACATATCAAAATTGCTTCTTAGCATTGTAGAGGAGGTACGTAAAAAAATATTCTTGGTATACCTTAATAACTTTTCCTCTTCCAACTTTAAACTTGAAAAGCTTTCCGCCTTGTTCATTCGAATCAAACACCTATGGAATAAAACGGACAGGAAAAGTTGCAGTCATGCCATTTCACAAAGTAATTTGTCAGGAGGTTTGCATAAGGGAGGGTGAGCATGGAAATGCAAATGAAATCATTTGCTATGGCATTGCTGTATGAAAAATGTCGCTAAAAAAACAAAACAACAACAAATAAATAATGAATCAAAGCGTAACTATTTGAGCAGTCAATTATCAAGGCATGGCAACCACAAATCTAAAGTTTAGGCAAAATGGATCTCCCTGAGAATTTCTTAGCAAAAGAGGATTAACTGTTCGGACCCAGAACATATTTGCTGAATTGCGCCGACACTTCATACTCGAGTCATGCGCACCAACTTTGATTTCATAGTTTTATAGGGCCTCTAATTATCTTACGCGCACTATGCGACCCCTTTATAACAGTAACCATATAGTTGTCAAAGAAACTGCTTAAAAGTTCAAAATATAACATGGCGAATTGCACTCAAAAATATTCAGTCACCAAATGTCATCGATTTCAAGTTTTACATCCCCGTGGATCAACAACGGCTTAAGACCAGTTAAAACGACCATTAACCTTCGTTCTACTTAACATCTTTAAGAGCTCTTTGACATGAAAGATACAATATTTGTGGGGTAAACCTGCAACCGCCCATACTGCATTTCGTAATCACGGGTATTTGAACGAGCATAATCAACCCTGGACCTTTCAACAATAGGCCAATAGTATTCTCATCCTATCCCAACCTAACAGTTATAAATGTAAAGCTTACCTTTCCAATGGCGTGATTTGTGAGCAACCAGCCGGTATAATAAACTTCGACCGTATCTCCCTTTTGTACTTCCTGACCTTCCCCTTGTAGCAAATCCAAACTGACTGTATTACTGCCATTCGAGTTGAACTTTGCAACTGCTATCTGAAATTTTAAAAAAACATAACATACTTCAGCAATCAACCCTGACTAATGTATAATTGCCTTCCAGCCAGAAGGCCCGGTTTCGAGGATTGCCCGATACTGAGATTTTTCATTCCTTTCTCTCAATCAAATCTACAGCGTTTACGTTAGTATCGACTGGCAGGCGCACGTGGAAAACAAATGGATGCCTTAATCGGGGAAGTGACAGATCACTGGTATTTTAACAATACAGGATCTTATTTCTACTAAGGTTATCACAAATTACGACCTTATTTCAGCAAGGTTAAAAATCCAATGTTAAATCTACCGGCTAAGATTGATACTTTTTATCTTGCCTTGGGTTTGGGCATTTTTAATCTCCATGTACCTATCCTCTTCAGGATGGAAAGAAAATTCACCGCTATTATGTGGGGTTTTGAGATGCATGGGTATTCATCAGTCCATCAACGGCATTTATCCACACATATTGTACTTAAGCGCGACTTTCACTAAAATTGAGAAGGAAGTGTTTAACACAAAGCCATTTATTTCTAACGAGTTCTGGAATGATTTCAGCATAAATTCCCCACAGTAGATACAGTACCCAGATTATTCATTTGGCACCCATACCGTTCAGAAAGCAAAGAAATTTCTTACAAGACCCGGCTTTCCGGGATTAAAAAATAATAAATTGCGCTTACTACAATCACTCCATGCCATCTGTATTTTGATGTTTGGATAAAAATAAATAAAAGTTACCATTTCATCTAGAAACCTGTTTGGAATACGCGCACCAAGTTTTGTTTTTTAAACATAATATCAACCCATCGTGACGAATTTTACGCGCTCACAGAGGAACTGAGCACAGACGAAATTTGGCGGATTCAGAATCCCGACCATAGCGGTCTACCTATAAGCTGAAACTGAAATGACATATTTCAGCAACACAAATTATTTAAGTACACTCGTGGGTACATCGTTGGTTTGAGTGTAAATGTCATTGTTGAAGAGAAAGGTACGTTTTGCTAAGAAGTGCTTGTAGTAGATTTAACGTACTAAAAGGGGTCAATACACTCCCGGAAAACAATAAATCGTCATGTTACAAATACAGATTGGAGAATCAGTACTGTTGTTACAGTGATGTGACGTCATCTTACTGCATGGACCTAGAAAGTCAGCTATGTAAAGTAGAAATGAATGTACGGGTCTCCTATACAAATGGACGTATTTATACACAACGTTTGTGTACTTCCAAAGAATCCAAAGTACCGTGGTAAAGAAGTGTCTCTGGGTTTCAATCTGTGGCAGAAGCAATTAGTTAGGAGGTTGCTTTTTTTGTAATGCAATAAGTATTTCTCTTACTTTAGTCTTGGCCGAAATGATTGGGTTACGCTTAACTGTTGTGTAATGTCCATTGTTAAGGTCTTCATGGCTCTTAATAAGAGGAACACTTAAAGTCAGGAACATTATAACTACAAACTACATTGTATGGGCTGTCCTGCCTCCTGTACGGCTGAACCAAAACATTCTCTAGGTCAAAGGAAAAAAGGGTCCAAGACATTGTAACGCCAAGAGTTTAAAAAAAAGGGACAATAGGTTAACACTGTTTTCTTTCTCTCTCTCTCTCTCTCTCTCTCTCTCTCTCTCTGTCTGTCTCTCTCTCTCTGTCTGTCTCTCTCTCTCTCTCTGTGTCTGT
>RDPX01000035.1:660090-711679 GCA_003991215.1 Morbakka virulenta
CTCTCTCTCTCTCTCTCTCTCTCTCTCTCTCTCTCTCTCTCTCTCTCTCTCTCTCTCTCTCTCTCTCTCTCTCTCTCTCTCTCTCTCTCTCTCTCTCTCTCTCTCCTTCTCTCTTATCTTTTTCTAATAACAAACACGCCATAAATGTCAAAAAGAATAATACCATACCTGTTTTGCAAATTCTACTGCTTGTCCCTCGGTATCAAAACATACTGACCACATTTGTGCCATATCGTCTTGAAAACTAGCATAGTTACTTTTCTGAACCTATTTTGAAAATTCCAATAAAGCATCAAGGACATTTTTAAGGTCATGTATGGTCAAGTCAAGTCACGAAATTTCGACAAAATATAAGGGCTTCAATAAAATTAGCAGGGTAAACTTTTACGACCCACGCTGTCTTATCATATTTTACCTTTATTATGGATCAAAACCACGAACAACAAGTATAAAGTGGTAGTGTTTATTTCAATTCTAATCGTCTGCCCACTGAATCACGCAAAGGAAAAATAACCTTAGCTAAAACCGTCTTTAAGAAAACAATTAGCACCCCATACAATGATAAAAAACAATCAATTTCAAATTAAAAACCCATGTATGTAACATTTATATGCGATGTACCTATCAAAATATATTTTTTTAAGTAAATAAAAAATAACTACTGTTTTGTGTTACTACAAGTTTCCCGCGCCTTCTGCGATCATCAGGCATATACAAAATATTTACTATACGGAAAACGTTATTGCACAAGTACGCCCTTTGGGATTAGTCTTTAGTGTTATAACGTACAAGTAAAAACTTTTTATGATGTCGGCACTTTGAAATTAGTTCTTCTCTTTCTCTGAGTAACTCCCTTTAGTTTCGGTATGTGATAATGCTAACTTTCTCTAGGCAACATATATATATATATATAGATATATATATATATATATATTTATAATATATATACAAGAACACATATTACATATATGCACACATAATATATTATACTTTGCTTCTTTCTCTTCAATAATGTGCATAGCATTCTTACAAAAAATACAAAACTCACTGAGAAATACAGAAATAAATGAAAACACCGTGAAGAAGCGTTGATCAAATAAAGATATCCGCTTCAATATATTTATTTCAGTACATTTTAGACTATCCACCTACTTTTCCTCAATCAATATTTACATAATGTTATTAATAAATGTTCACCACCTCTGAAGGCTCAATTTTACTGTTTGACTTCATCTGGGCGTTATAGTTTCTACAAAGGATCTCCAACAATACGTCCTTGTGCTAATAAATACTCGTTTTTACTCCATGCTGGTTGTATAAAGTAGCTTTAATAAATATACTTACCAGGTAATTAAAATTAACTGTTATTTTGGCTGCTGCCACAGGCTGTTTTTGACTCATGTAAAGTAGAAGTTTGTACTATAGTCAAAAAAAGCATGAAATATTATAAAACCTAAAAAATGTAGCATAACAACAGTTCAAAATATCAGGTTTTTCACTGTGCAAGGAGCATTTCCCCACAACACACATAGATCAATAAATATTGTAATCGCAAGGGATAAAGGGACCGCCACTGAATGCGAAAGCACATACGAATATCTCATGAAATTTTTTAATCTGCAGTAAAAATTCTACAAATTCAAAGTCAATGATGAAAAATCTGGATCGGGCGACACGAGAATTCCCTACACCGAATAGACATTACAGATAAAATGAACCGACCCTTCCAATTCAAAAATGAGGAAAGAAACACCGACAGTGATTTATTAGAAGAGTGGCGTTCTTAACAAGCGAGAATAAAACTTGACGACATACGAAGACGAAAGGAGGTGGATGGAACCGTAGTAACAGGTGCAGCACCAGTTCCAGAGGAAAGGACTTCATAAAATGCACCTCTTTACTGGAAACAAAAATGAAGCCTTGCTCATTTAATGCAACGAGAAGGGTTGGCTATTGTGGCAAAAGGAACTGAAACGCCAATACGGTCAATTTCGAAGTTAGGTTGTTGCTAACAATGGGTGATAGTGGGGATGTTGACACAGAGAAGAAGTTCTGTATACCATTAATTATGAATTTCAAATATGCGATACTGAAAAAAAGCGAACAAACAACCAAATTCGTACTTATAGCTATATTAGAGATCAATGAAACATCAAAACATAAAAAAAATCATTAAAACATAAAAAAGACGGGAAAAAAGAGGAGGGAGAGAAAGTGCAGGAAGAGAAAGATGGAGGTAAGGAAAAAATGCGAAAAGGAATGGTGAAGGAAGAGAAACGATCAGGGAGAAGAAGAAAGGAAGGACAAGAGAAAGGAAGGAGTAGGGAAAGAAAGACAGGGAGGGAGGAGAGGTGAGAGAGGAGGACGTTTTTTCACTTTGATCTCTGGGTTTTGTTTTCGCTATAGACTGGGCCGTGAATGCTTTTTAAATTTTTAAACAAGCAGTAAAAATATCCTGATATTTTTTATCATACAATTTTGGTCGAATTCATATAAACTGGAACAAAATAAGTAAGAACTGTTTAAGACAAAGTGCACGAAGGGATTTTTTCTACGTAGTTTACATGTGACCCTCGCTTAAAAACGTTTTTGCCTGGTTTGTATACCAATGAATCCTATGGACCAAAGGAGAAAAAACATCTATTGATTCGCACCAGTTCGATTCACCCTTACAACAAATGTGGAGATGTTACAAACCTCGTGGCTATTGTAAAGAAATCCTGAAACTTCATTTTTCATGGATGTTGTCATGAATAATTACTTGGATTACTGGGAAGTAGATTGTTTTATTTCTTATGTTTTCTTTAATGTTGGTTGAGGGTGAAGAGCACCTTTGTGAAGTTTCCTTACCTTAGACCTTAGCTCCTCCTGTCCTATACAGGACATAGGGCAACAAGATGTTTCCATCGGACTCGATCCTCAGCCACGTCTTGAGCAGTTCTGACAGACAGTCCTTGAATATGTAAATCGTCTTTGAAGGTTGACCTCCATGGTCTTGTAGGTCTCCCACGCTTCCTTCTTCCTTCCACCGGCTTCCATGTTGTTGCTTGTCTAGCATGTCTTTTAGGCGGTAACCTTAGGATATGTCCTGCTAACCATCACCTCCTTTCTTCTACCATTCTGTGTAGCTGTGTTTGTTCTGTCCTTCTGTAAATTTCTTCATTTGTTATCCTGTCCCTCCATGTAATTCCCAAAAATTATTCTGAGATTTTGCAGGTGAAAGGAGTTTACCTTCCGCTCCAATTTTTTTGTTATCTTCCATGTTTCACTTGAATAGACAGCTGTGGAAATAACTATTGCTTTGTATAGCTTTATCTTGGTTTTGGTGTTCACTTGCCGTGATTTCCATACATTTGCCATAGATCTAAATGTTGCCCCAGCTCTGCCTAATCTACTGGTTATGTCTGTTTCTACTTTTGTGAAGTCTAGTGGACAAGTATTTCACACACAACATTTTGCATGGTGTCAGGATGATAAAAGTGTCGCTGGTGGACACAGAGATGGACTTCAGCAACTGTTATCAGTTGTGTGAACAATGTATTCTGTATAATAATTGATTCTGTTACAAATTTTATTTGGCGAATTGAGGCGATGGATAATATTAAAGACATATCTTCTATTTGCAACAATTATTTGCTTGTTAAAAGCTTATATGATTGTCTGAAACTTGCAGATACCCGAGCAAGATACACTCCTCCTTTGTTAAAGCGATGTTTTCAAGAATGTGATTTTGCATTAATTTGAATCAAGTAATACCAACGTCGGGAAAATCTTCCTTTTTCTGCATCAAAGTTATGCAGAAGCAGTAACAATTCTTAAAGTATTTAATAGTCTTGGTGTCACATGTGGGTACCTGTTGGCGGAAGTCGAGTGTCTGTTCTGGGTACTGCCATATGCTGACACAACAAGAAGACATAACAACAACTTATAGGGAAGGTTTACTGTTTTAAACAACACCGGACAAAATTTCATTCTTTGTATATTTTATTCAATTTCATGACTTTGTTTGGTCTTGGTTTCGTTGTACTTTATTATGATATAAAGCAGGCATTAATTACATGCGTACTCTACATATTACTTCTTAGGTGTGGGCTACAAAATATAACTAATGCAAATGTTCAATTGTTGGTCAAGTCAGCATGAAGCTGATTGATTGGTTTAAATTTCCTACTGCACTTTACAGACGCAGTGTCACATAGTAAAGTCTTTTGTGAAACCAACCAATCAACAGGTCTACTTTTGTTGGTTTTTGTCTCCTCATGCGGCTGACTATCTGAGTTCTGAATTATGTTTATGCAAAACATGCTTGCATTTTATCATACCAAAAAACGAGTCCCCTCTATTTAGGACGCGTGTCTCCTCTTGGTAACTTTGCCATCCCGAACTGTCTCCCCGGTTACTTGACGCTAGGTTCATGGTCGCGAGAAAATGCATAAAATGGCACCCAGTAACCCAACCAATATGAAAAGGAGCCACGGCTAGAAGACTGATAAGATCGTAGCAGGGAGTAAGATTAGACAGGTCGTACGGAAAGCTGATGATCTAAAACGCGGTAACTATTGCACCTGTTATGCAGTCATGTCATTATCTGCCGATCCATCGATTTTCATTCGAGACGATATGCTTTCGATTGCCTCCAAAAGTGCCGTTCAACTTAAGGCGACCTTTTTTTCGCTCGACGACAACAACTTGTTTGGTTCCTTTTTGTAACTATATCCTTGATCATATTCCATTATTTTACTGCGGGGTTTTTTGCCTTGGTTTGCCGTTTCGACGAAAAAAATAACGCTATTATGGACTTAATAAGCCATTTTCACAAAATTACATGATCTGACATTTTCAGTTTCAAATCAGTACCGATTTCGAACAGGTTTAATTGGTTCTAGCCCTTTCAAAACGCTAAAACAATGCACCTACGGAGGAATCACTTCACGGGCAACAAGCTTAAATTAAGCACCACATGCAAGTTATTTTTCGTTGTTTTCAAGAAACCTGTGAAATTCTATGAATTGTTCCGCTGACCTGTAACCCGTCGAGGTCACTGCACAGGGTCATGGTACCATTCAGGCAGAGACTAAAGACCAGTGGGTACCTCGTTTTGGGTTCAGAGAATATTACGATCCTTGGCGCATCTCATTGTCATGGAATAGAGCATTAACCGCTCGAAAGAGTAAGACCAGTGAGAATAGCGCAGGAACCTGGCTAAACAAATTCGGAGGCGATCTGTCTCAAAGAAGAAGGCGACCTTTTTTCATTTTTTTTAGCTCCTGCCCTTATCAGGCACACAATGCTAATTACGCTCCTTAACAAGCTTGAAAATCAAGCATGGGGTTCAATTGCAGTCAACAACGAACAGCCTTTTCCTACCTGACTGTTAATGAAACAGAAATATTGGAAACAAAAGTATACAACGCCAATATCACTTTACACCTTACAGTTTCGAGGGATAAGTAATACATGTGAGGTCCAATCTCCCATGCAGAGCTTAATAAGTGTCTGACAAGACACTTATTAAGCTCGTAGAATTTAAATGAAGATGAACCATCTTGACATTCCCAAAAAAATATTTTCTTAAAAATATTATATTTTATTCACTTTACTACAAGCATTACTTACATCCTTGCTTGCTGCATTTCCAAGTATGGCACATCCTATTTTCCCTTGCGAAGCATAACGCCCATTCACACTACAACGATAAAATAAGGAATGAAAATGAAGACCCCAGAATTAAAAAAACTAGTATCAACTAATTTCATGAATTATCTAGTTACGTGAACTCTACTGAAACTTGACTGCTGATTAATCTAACTTCAATCTAAATCTAATATGATAGTATATATTTAAACCTTTACCAATTCATATAGCAAACTCGTCCAAAGTTATATTCAACAAAGTAACAATCATGTTTAATTTGCTGAACACAAATGTTTATTTAATGCAGGCATACAGTCGCATCACAATTAAATAATTTAACTTCCACATAGTTCAACAAACACAACAAAACTTCAAAAATCCACCTAAATCTTAAAGTTACCGTACCCTGCTATTTTTGGAGTTGTTTTTATTCTCAATGCTATACTAACAATGCTGTACGGACTGGAGACAGCTCCCCCTAACCAAGAGTCTTGAGAAGAAGATGCAAACAGCAGAAATGCGTATGCTGAGATGGTCGATTGGAGTCACAAGAAAGGTCATGATCAGAAATGAAAGGTTCAGAGGCACCATCGGGGTATGTTACATCGCAGAAAAGTTGAGAGAGACACGGCTAAGGTAGTATGGACATGTGCAAAGGAGGGACGAGGATCACATTGCTAAACGGGAGCTGAACATGGAGCTGTCCGGCAGGAGAAAGCAGGGAAGGCCAAGGAGGAGATGGAAAGACTATGTGGGAGATGACATGAGGGAACTTGGGTTGACCAAGGAAGACACACGTGACCGACTCAAGTGGAAGAAGTCAATTCGCTGTGGCGAACCCTGAAAAGGGAAACGCCGAAGGGAGAAGAACAAGAAGAAGAAGAAGAAGAAGAAGAAGAAGAAGAAGAAGAAGAAGAAGAAGANCCGGCAGGAGAAAGCAGGGAAGGCCAAGGAGGAGATGGAAAGACTATGTGGGAGATGACATGAGGGAACTTGGGTTGACCAAGGAAGACACACGTGACCGACTCAAGTGGAAGAAGTCAATTCGCTGTGGCGAACCCTGAAAAGGGAAACGCCGAAGGGAGAAGAACAAGAAGAAGAAGAAGAAGAAGAAGAAGAAGAAGAAGAAGAAGAAGAAGAAGAAGAAGTAATACTAACAATTGCATTTAAAAACTTTGAAACAAAATCTTTAATTAGTTCATGTAGAATCTTCTGTATTTATATACCATCTTAACAAGCAGAGCCTGATTTGGAAAGTTAGTTAGGGTCTCGACAGCTGTTAACCATGCTCAACGGAATTTTGTGCGCTGACAAACGAAGCCAATATAGGAAAGAACTAGAAACAGTAGTAACTGTTTGTTTGCGATTAAGTATTGCTTACCATTGCTATAAAACCTTTGAAACTATACTTCTCGAAAAGAAAAGAAAATTACCTGGTACAACACGGTACAACGCTGCCCACTACTACAAAGACTAGGACCTGACTATATTTATTCTGATAGCACCATTTCAATATCATATTCTCTTATCTCCCACCTGTAAGGCGTTGGTAATGATACTCAAGCTAGCAATCTGACCCACTTAGTACTATAGTCAACAGAAAGTTAATGTCGATGGTAGAAAACCTTTTCATGATAAAATCACTATGATAACGGCACAAATGAAACTTCATTAAATGAATATATTTAGCATTTAATGTTTTCTAAAGATCATTATACTGATGAAGGATTGCCACATATATCGATGGTAATCACTAAAAATAAAGAGGCTCAAAGCTATGGTCATTCTTGAAAAACTTCAAGTGAGCATTTGTAACTGTAGAAACATATAAAGATACTTATTTCTTTACAGTTGATATGGATAACTGTAAGTAGAAAAATACCATTTTGATCTACTGACCCATCATCACATGATTCGGTACTATTTGTAGCTCAATGTAAATACCAAAGTTGACTTTAATTACTTTTATGCCATGAAAATAAGATTTCATTTCTGTTCACAGAACAACATAGACTAATTTTTTGATTTTCACAGAAGGATATCAGAGCTCTCTTCAACAGTTACTTCCTTTGAAAATTCTGAACTTAATGGTCTCAGAGGAAGCCATAGATGTAAGAGCTTTATTATGTAATGAGTCGCAAGCTTTTTCTGAGCTACGTCTCAAGAGATACTTCTCCCATCGTCAGGCTGTTTACTTCCCTTTTTACCAAACAATAAATCAATTTAATTCCAACTTCATTTCATTCCCAGTGCTATCACATTCTTTGTATTCCAGGTTCATTATAAATATTTCAAACATTTTTCTGGCATTTGAAAGGAACAAAATCTTTAGACAGAACAATTAAAGAGGCTTTACTCTTCTTTTATCGTGGAAGCTATTGACTAATGTGACCTCTTGGTGATTTGACGGGGAGTGCGCATGCTTAACACTGATCTATATTGAACTTCTTCTTCTTCTTTTTCTTCTTTTTCTTCATCTTTTTCTTCATCTTTTCGACTCTTGAGATAATATTTTAATCATCTTTGGTGAAGCAAATGACATTGACAAAACTTTCTCGTGCTTCTGGATCTTGCACTTGCTTACAAAGGCTTTCCAGCCCATGTATAGCTGAGAGCTGCATCACAGGAACGGGTGCATCGCTTTTAGCAGCATTTATGGATTCTGAAAGCACAGATTTTGCTTCTGTTGGTCAGTTTTTGTCTCCAGTGCTTGTTGGTACAATCCTGGGCGTATTTCGTCTGGGGCCATAAGGTCATAATGTCCTCTTTGATATAGTCTGTCTATTGTCATTTAATTCTTTCTTTCTGATATCTGGTAGTCTCATTTCCAACAAATCTTCCTTAATCTGCATTACATGTTTGTGCCATCTCAGTCTCACCTCTCTGATTTTCTGAGACAAGTCAACAACCCTGACTGCTCCTCTCACTAATTAAGTGCTAGTCATGTCTCTTTTGGTGTTTTAAGTAACCATTGAAGCTCCCTCATCTCTGCAATTTGACCAACAGCAGTCAAATACTATCTTCTTATTACTATTGAGACTGGGATTCCTTCCTATTCCAGAAGTACCACAGCTCTTCATTAACGCATACCTATACATTGTCATCAGCCTTAATAATTTGCCTTGCCATATTATATCCCAACCCTATACAATCACTTAGTTGATAAATCCCACCCAAATTAATGCTATTCTGCAACAAAATTGCTAAATTTTTCAAATAAAGATTTTCTCCTTCACGCATACAGTGCTTAATTCCATTACCAACAAGAACATTGCCTACCAAGGACAAAGGACTCTACTCCTCAAAAGATAGATTTAATGCTGCCACCAGACCCCAAGCTGGCTTTTCAAGGTCTCTGGGTGTCCCAACGGTGAGAATACCTCGTCAAGGCTGACTTGAAGCCAGTAGTCACAACAGATAACCTGATCCCCTCATGTTGAAAATTCACAGCTTTATACAATTTTGTGGCAATACCCTGGACTACAGTGACCTTTAAAAATGGTCAAGGGTGAAATGAAGGTCTATACCCTAAACAAAAGGCAAAAATTGACATTGTAAATAACAGCTACTTTACTTACTATCTGTATGTGTGTGCTTGAGCTGCATGCACTAGTTTAAGTGGCTCATCACTGGAGACTTTGGCTCCTGATGGATTATCTACAGAAAATAATATATTATTGTTCACACAAACTATACAATAAATATACAAAAATGATTAAATGGAATTAAAAAATAAACAATACAATATGTATGACTATTAGTTATAGGCCAGCTAAGTGTTGACTTGCTCATCTGTTAAATTATCTGCCATATTCTACATTTATTACCCTTTTTTCCTTATTACATTATCCCTTATATACTTGTACTCTTTATCTATAAGGCACAGTGACATAAGTTGCTTGCAGTCAATATTGTGATTACCTCTAAATAACATCTATGAAACCAATGAAAAGGAAGCTAACATATGATTAAACATCGTACTTAAACATGATGGTATATTTAATCATCAATGGTATCATTACATGTATAAATCTCTGGCATTAGTCTTATTTCTTCCTTGTGCAGTACTTGTTCTTCCTTGTAATAAATCTCTCTATGAATGTTTTTCCTTTCCATGGTTAGCTAGATTTTGACACTCTTTGCCTTCTGAGTGCTTTCTCCATCATATTATCTGAATGTTTTTAAGTCTTAGGTCAACTACTAACTCTTGTCTTGACTTTCTTTCTTTTCTTTCTTTTCTTTCTTTCCTTTCCACAGTTCTAAATACTTAGTGTCTCTACACCATGTGTGGTTCTTCATCATCAAAATTTTGTTACCTTTGGCAGCCTTTGGTTGCTTCTGTGGCACATACATCAGTGAATCATTCCCTTGTTCTGTTACCCCACCTTCACTTCCAAATAGAGATGCCAGTTTTGAACTCCTAGAAAAGAATTATTTTTGAACATAATTGGTTTTGAGGTGATTAGTAACAGTAATAAATTAAATACAGTATTATAAGCACTCAGACAATTAAATCAATTCATAAACTTCATCTGGAGTGCAAACACAACCACAGTTTTTTATGAAACTTACACCACAAAAAAATACTCTAAAAATATAAATGACAGGATTGGATTTATTTTAAGTAACCTATGCATGACTGACTGTAGATCACACCTAACCTGAGACTTTTTGTCCAACTTTTTGTAGTCTTGGGTTAACATCTCCTATGAAAACAGGGTTGCCACCCAGATTGTGAATAGATTTCTAGGACTTTTTTGGACATTTTAGGAGGGTTTAGGGTTTTTTTAGGAAAAATCAGAAACAATTGCCAAAATTTGTCTCTAAATTTTAGGCAAAACATCCAATTTTTAGGATATAAATATTAATATTAAGTTTTCAGGCAGCAACCACTGAGGAGAGGAACTTAAGGCATTTACTTCTTCATACATGGTGCTTTCTACTTTCTGTTCATGTTTGGCTATATTGATGAAATTAACAGAACTAAGCCCTAATAGTTTTGTACTGATGGTGGCTATCACCTGTGTTGTGCAGCGGGCTGTGATCACCATGGGCTGATTTCCACTATGGTTTGCTGGTAGGAAGGAGAACCAGTTTTTAACAATAACAATACTGAGCTATTAAGTTGAACAGTTCTAAAAACGTTGGTGTTGAGAAGTGTACCATAACAGAAACAAAACTTCTGCAAGCAGAAAAAGAAAAACAGAAAATAAATATTTAGAATGGTTCAGGAAAATACCCTTTTTCAAAAAAAAAATTAGGCCATTTTAGGATATTTTAGGGCATCCACAAAAAAGAAGTACATTTTCGGTTTTTTAGGATTGGTATAAAACCCTGAAAAAATGCTTTACTGCAGTGATAATACTTATTGATCAAAATCACCATCACAATGGTGACTTTTCAAACAATTTTATGTTTTTAAAACCTATTCATTACATTCTTTACAAATTGGTAGTCATGCATGCATTTCATTCCTAGCAATATTACTCAAGGACCTTCTCATTTCTAAAAACAAACATTAACCTTACAACACCTAGTCATAGAGTTTACAGTCCTTACAATTTTGGGGGTATTAAATAAACAGGTAATTGAATTTTCTTCTTATTTTGACCAACAAAAAAAGATCATATTTAGAAGCAAAAATTAAACTCTATTGAAGTACAGATAGGTAAACTTTTACCATGGTGCAAAGCTATAATATTTTAGCAGACTTTGCAAGCAGTTTAATGGGAAAGTAATGACATTATCAAATTACACCTTTGCTGCTTCTTCCTGTCACCAAACTATCACAAAAGTGTATGTACCCTGAATTAAGAAAGAAATAAAAATTGTCCTTAAAAAAGAGGTCCTTGTTGAGTGCAGTCATAAACCAAATGAATATATTTCACCATTTTTTTCAGTCCCTAAAAAGGTTAACAAAGTAAGGCATTTGAAATCAAAAATATTTTAATTAGAATGTTGAATACATTAACAATAAAATGGAAACTATTCATACTGCCCTGCAGTTGGTGAAAAGACACTGCTGGATGGCTTTTGTGGATCTTATGGGGTTCTTAAGGTGCTTATTATAATGTCAAAATACAAGAGACCTGCTAAAAGTATTGCAAAGTTTTATTCAAGTAACTCTTGAAACCTATGATGTGCACTGTAAGAAAGAAAGCCAATATCCTATGTGCCCTTATTCTTATTTTTATTCTTCCGATGCTGGTATCCCAGTAGTCAGGGGTCAGCAGCACATATCATTGCATGCCATATCTGCTGCTCATTTGCATCACATTCAACCAGTCCTTTGCTCTTCATGTCACTTTTCACAAAATTGTTCCATCTCAGCTTTTGTCTTCCAACTGACCTCCTCTCTCTAATTAGTTTCCTTCTTGCCCTCTGTACTGTACTCTTATCTTCTCTCCTTAAAACATACCCAAACCATCTCAATCTTGCTTCTCTCAGCTTTTCAACTATACTTGATATTCTGGCACTTTTCTGTATCTCCTCATTTGTGCATCTTGCCCAAAGCAACACTCCATGAATCCATTTCAACATCCTTAACTTCATTTGCATCAGCAACTGCTCTTCCTTCTTCCTCAGTGACTAGATTTCTGCTCTATACATCAGTATAGTTTGGTACACCTTGATTTTGACTCACAGAGGAATCCTATCACACACCACACCCTTCACTTCTCTCCACTTGTTCCAGCCTGCCATTATTTGTTCCTATTGCTGAAGGTTGTGTGAGACCTGTCTCACACAACCTTCAGCTCCATCCAGTATAGACTCTAGCTATTTGAAGTATGTCACTTACTTCACCTCCTCAGTATTCACATCCTTGATCTTTATCTCCTTGCCTCCTTCCTTACAACATGCCATAACCTCTGTCTTCTTAATGTTAACCTTTGACCCTTGTCTTTTCAATGTCTCCTGCCATAGTCACATCCTCTCTTGCAGTTCCTTTTTTGATCCTGCTATGGCCAAATATGTCATCCACAAAGAGAAGCTCCCATAGTTCATCACTGTAGAACTGTTGGATATATTTCTTGATAGTTTATCATTCTTAGGTTTACGTTTGATTCATTCCTTTTTGTTTTTCTTTAGATCCACATTCTTAACTAATAAGAAATAATAGTATAAGAAAGATGCAATTGTTTAATCACTTTGAGGCTTTTTGTGAATACATCCATTAACATGATGAATAAGAAGAGACTGAGAGCTGAGCCCTGGCATAGTCCTAACTTGACCTCCAAGCTCTAGGACTGACCCTATTCCATCAACACTGATGCATTTGCTCCCTCGTATATCTCCTTCACAATCCTCACTACACTTTCAGGTACTCCTTTCATTTGAAATGCCCAGAAAATAATCTCTCAAGGTGGTCTATCATATACTTTCTTGAGATCCTACAGCTTGTTGGCCAATGCCATTCCACCACCACTCCTCTCTTTTCTCCCTTTGCTCTTCCAACTATTTCTGATGCATCGATCATAGCCTCCTTCATATCCCTCCACTTTCCATCAACATCATGATGATTTTCTTGTCTTCAGCCTTTCACAGACTCAACGTATCTCTCTTTTCTCTCTCCAAAAAGTTGCCAAGTTTTTATTCTCTGCTTCTTTGCTCTTCTTCACTTTGTTTAGTCCATGAGAGTTGTATGATCAGCAGTAGGTGTTGGCTTCTGATCACCTCTCCATTTATTATGCCTCAATTGGTAACTTCCCTTCTACCACTGCTGTAGGTCACCAAGTGTTGCTCATCCTTCTTAAAGATGAAGATTTCACCCACCACCCTGGGGTTACTGATGTGCATTGTTTCTGAAGAATGTCACAGCTCTATTTACTGTCATGTTAGAACTTGCCATGTTTAGTTGGAGAGAGTTTTTATAGTTTGGCAGTCATCTGCCAACTCACAAGGCAGTGAGGCCATTTGACCCATGCCTGGGGGATTTTAACACATTCCTAGGCAAGTAGTTTGGTGAGGATTGGGATGTGTCTACATTTGGGTGGGCCTGCATCCTGCAGTTCATCCTCTGGTAACAAATTTCAGGTGTCCCCCCTCCCCCTAGTTAGAGCCTTCTTAGCTTTGTGGCCACAAAGCCACCTATCCACATGGAGGTGAGGTTGACTTGACCACAAAGTGGGTCACAGACAGGCTACTTAATTCACCATTCACCATAAGGCTTGTCTACCACAGCCAACACTAAGTGATAAGTTGTGCACTCCATGTCCCTTATGACCCCTATGTGCCTTTATTGATAATACAATTAAACAATTAAAAAATGCTGTTTAAATGTGTTAGAAACAATGCAGTTACCCGATAACTTGGGGGTTCCAGTACACCCTTCAAAGTCAGTACTAACCCCTGAAAAACAAATTACCTTTTTGAGATTTTACATTAAATCTAGCTCTAGCTCTGTGAGGGTAATCTTGAGCAAGGGCAAACTTGTCTAGATAACAAATTGCATTCAAAATTTGCTTCAACTTTCTAAACCAACAATAAAGGTAGTTGCACAGGTTATAAGATACATAGTATCTAGTTGCAAAGCAAATTCTTGTGGTCATAGAATGTCCAACACAGATAAGGTATCCAATGTTAATAGAAGTTCTGGAGAAGAATCTAACTTTATTCCTTTTATCTTCAGACCTACTAATAATGTCATCACAACCAGAAGTTAAAACTTCTCCTGTATCTGAAAAAAATTAAACTTACAGGTCTGACTAACAATACCATTGAGGTTCTTTTTATTCTTGGAGGGAGGATACAAAATTGTAATACTAGTCTATTGCTATGAGGTAGGAGCCCTGGCTTAATAATAAGTGCAACTGCACAGTACCCAAGAGTTCCGGGTTCGATTCCCCAAGCTGTCGAGGAGAATTTCAAACTTTGCAAAGAAAAAAAAGCCATTGGTTGGAGTCAGGAAGGGCATCCAGCTAAGAAATTCCAAGAAATTCCATTGCCAATCAAAGTCCCTCTGAAGGGCACCATCTGAGCCCAAATTGCTGGGGAAAAATGACATCAAAACTTATATATAAAAAAAAGAAGTCTATTGCTAAGAGGTGGTATAAGTTCTGTAGTACAAATAACAGTGATATTGTTTCTGTCTCATTACCCCTTCCCATGAAATATTTGACTGAAATATTAATTCTAGGTTTTCTTATAGCTAAAATATTTTATCTTTCACTTTATGCTCTAACAATGATGGTACCCCCTCTGGAAAATTACCCATTTTTAAATGTTCTATGAAAGGAAACCTTGCATTGCACACATTATTCCCCAGATACTCTGCAGAGATTAGAAAATAGCACTTTCCCTTGTTGACATTAAAAGGTCTTTACTACCAACTTACATGTTTATTTTGTCTTCTTAGTAGGCAAAGCTACCAGACAAAAGTTCATCTTTCTTTTCAAAATGTCTTAGTATATGATAAGGGCAAGACAACCTTTGTCATATCTGATAAGTTAAAACACATTAGGGTTGGTGTACACCAAAAACCATTAGAGTTTTTGATACAGTCCACTGTCAATAATTTGCTTTTTGTTGCACACTTAAAAGAATATCTTAAAAGTACAAGTTCTTCACATGGTCAGCAAAAGCAATTATTGATTAGTTGTATTAAACCACATAGACCAGTATCACAAGATTTAATTTCTCATTGTGAAGGACTTCATGACATCTGCATGAATAGACCTCACCAAGTATACAAGTCATAGCACCAGGGCTGTTTCAACATAAAAGCTGGTATCAAAGCACTTTTAATTAAAACATATTATGCCTTCAGCTAGGTGGTCTTCAGGAAAAACTTTTTAAACTTTTTACCACTGCTGTAAAGGTGGTGCATTTAATTTTGGTAGTGCAATTATGGATTCTTTTGGTCTAACTGATTGTTCTTTATCATCATGATTATATTTTATTTTAGAAAATAAGACAAATTGAACTGATATTACTATACTTGCTTTGAAAGTGACCTTTAAAAATTAAAACTTCTGATCTGATGGCACCTTGATATTGGCTTAATGTCAGCTCTAAAATCTCATACAACTTTGTAAAATTAAGACTTACCTGAAAGGGAAGTTGAAGGTAAATTGCAGTTTTTGTGACCCATCATTCAGGAATTTCTTCCATTTTAGGTAAGAAATGCTTAATGTTTAATTTTTACATACTTACTCTTTGTAGAATGTATAACTGACTATGTATTAGCTTCTATTTGATAGCTTATGTGTTTTTCTAATTTTCTTACTTGTACAAGCTCAAACAGTGTATCAATGCATTCATTTTTTCTACATTTACTTAATATCTCCCATTCTTCATATTGTTATTATTATAATGATAATATTAAAAATGATGATGAAAATAATAATAATAATAATAATAATAATATCATATTGTTATTATTATAATGACAATATTAAAAATGATGATGGAAATAATAATAATAATAATAATAATAACAATAATAATAGAAATAATAACATTACAACATGGCTTTTGGGGGTCTATTTATTGATGTTTTTGTCCTGTTTAATGCTGTAATGCCAGACTACTAGCACTGGTACTAAGGTGTCTTCCCATTGTCAGTTATCACGCTGGGAGTGGGGCTTACTGTAATTATTAGGTGTTGTGACCCAAGAACAACCACTTCAGTAATGTGTGTCTCCTCGCATGTTGTGGGTTACCACTGCAAAGTAATTGTGATGTCGCCATTTAATAATTGTTCTTTAATTTATCCCACTCTTGTGACTACAGTGCTTACATTCAACTTACCTGATTTGTTGCTGGGCACTGAATGTGCATATATCACAAACACACACAAACCTCCCTCCATCATAAGATGGTGTGTAACCACTCTTTAATAATATCCATCTAAAAATTTTAAAAGCTTAAAAAAGTGTCTCATGTGTGGGGTCTACGACAAATTGCTACAGACAAATTGCTACAACACATTATGCTACAGATTATATGCTACATACCAAAAGTGCTACAGGACATATTTGCTACATACTAACTGCTACAGCCATATTTGCTACATTGCATTTGCTACAGCCATATTTGATACATTGCATTTGCTACCGCTTTTTTGCTACATTGCTTTCTCTATAGCCATCTTTGCTACATTTCCTATCGGATTGGTCTGAAGTTTCGATACATTTATTTCACTTGATGAGTTCCACATGTTTATTCAATGATAACTATTCCTGTTATCAAACAGAGTGCAATAGCCACACCGAACTCATTGTCAAAATGGCTACTGGTCAAATATGCCTCTGGCTGAATGTCCGATTGCACGCAGATATTTAAGGTATTTGTTCTTCCAGGGATCTTGATCACCTTCACTGGCAATGGTTTCATGGAAGCTTTGAGCCATTCTTTGAAGACGCTCGTCATTTTCCCTGTACTTGGCCTTTTTCGCTGGTGGGGGGTTGCCAAACGCAATAAGATTTCTCTNGTAGTAGTAGTAGTAGTATAGAAGTAGGTGGTAAGGAGTACTAAATAGTAGTAAGTAGTAGTAAGTAGTGGTGGTGGTAGTAGTAGTAGTAGTAGTAGTAGTAGTAGTAGTAATAGTAGTAGTAGTAGTAGTAGTAGTAGTAGTAGTAGTAGTAATATAGAAGTAGTAGTAGTAATAGTAGTAGTAGTAGTAGTAGTAGTATAGTAGTAGTAGTAGTAGTAGTGGTAGTATAGAAGTAGTAGTAGTAGTAGTATAGAAGTAGGTGGTAAGGAGTACTAAATAGTAGTAAGTAGTAGTAGTAGTAGTATAGTAGTAGTAATAGCAACAGTAACAGCAAAACAGCTATTGCCATCATTATTGGAAATAATTTACAACAGAGAATGTCATTATTAATGAAAAAACTTTCTGTGTTGTTAAATCATATTACTGAGACTTACAATTAATACCTGGGTTCACCCAAAAAAAATTCTGATTGATGAGAACCTGCAAATAGACTAGTACGGCATGACACGACTTCATCGTCAATCTCCTACGTATTTAGTTCCCAATTAATTTAACTAAAAAATATCTATGGCGGCCAGTTTTTAAAAATTTTGATAATACTACCTCAATTTTCCTCCCCAAGATACAGAGTAGAAAATTGTGTGACACTGCTAATTGACTAAACTGTATGACAAATCCTGATGACTGACTTGCCGTGCATCATCGATGCAATAAGTTACACACACTGATTTCCGATTACGTAGTTTTCCAAACACCTTTTAGTTTTAAATCCGTTTTAGTGGCAATTCCTCCAGAAATTTAAAAGTTAAAAACTAAACCACAAATGCAGCTGCAAAATAACTTCTACTTACCCCCTAGGAGGTGCAGTAAAGTCACCGTCATCATCATCCAACGCAAACATCGTAGAAGAAATTACACTCAATTCGTTCTGTATTCTAAACCTGTCTCTTAATGATTTAACTTTGCTTTAACGTCAGTATTCCCATTCACAACATACAACACCCTCTCCCTTGTTCCTATTTTCTCTCAGTCTTTCTGATGGGGAAGAAGGGAAGGAAAACAGCAGCACTTCCTGTCTCGCTTCAAAGGGCATGAGATTGGAATTTCTTCCAAGGTGGATGAGAGGCCAGGACTATTAAAAAAGGGGTCACCCTGGCCTTTCTTCTTCCATTTCGCCTGAAGCTTTCGAAAGAAAACGCCTGTATTATATATGTTACAGAAGCACACTAGCAATAGCATTCAGGGGAGTATTTCATGGGCTAATGGGGGGCTTATGCCCACCCTAAAGTTTTGGACCAATGACAACAAATCCCAACACACATACAAAAATCTGCTTGAGTTTATAAATAATGAAGGCTCCTTATTGTAAAGTCAATGATTCATCGTCAAAAATATAACTTATATTACCCTCATCTAGGCCTTTGCCGCTTGAAAAACTCCCTTGTAGAAACTATTAAAAGGAATGGCGCTGCAATGTCAATGGAGTGAAAGAAGTGTAGAAAATCAGAAGCTTCTGACTTTGGATAAGAAACAAGAAGAAGCATTAGGTTTGGTTTGGTTTCCAGAACTTCAAAATACAATTGAAAAGTTCAAGATATGCTTCTTAAAGACCCTACTTCTATGTCACAGAAGTATTACTCAAACAAACCAGTATCGACGAACACCTGAATCAAACTGTGGGGTAACGGAAACACGAGAACTCAGTGTTTGGTGAAGATAATTGAATGTATACAATATCCTGGGAGACAAGGGATGGCATTTCGATGCCATTGTGAAGATTTGGGCAATTTCCACCAATTGGTAAAACTAAGAGCAAAAGATGATGAGGCATTGCTGTCATGGCTCAGTAAAACATATGTCCGCGACATAACTGCGCAAACACAGAATGAGATGCTAAAGCTTTTCTGTCCCTAAATACCATTCGAAAATTTGCTGCAGACATTTCAGAACGTTACTGTTACAGCATCTTGACCGGTGAAGTAAATGAAATTAGCAATATACAGCATTTTGTTATCTAAATGCGATTTATGACAAAGGAGTTTGTGGTACACAAGGAATTCATTGGGTTGATGCCTGTGAACAACGAGATTGGAACAATAAAAAAAATATATTTTGGTTCGATTAGGTTTATCAGATTCATATGGAAAGGATCATTGCTATGATGGCTGCTCGACAAAGACAGACAAAAAGAACGGACTTACTTCAACCATAAAGAAGGATATGCCCCATTGTCTTCTTATCCATTGTTATTGTAAATCCCTATATTTAGCAGTTGGTGATAACATGGGGTCTCTTGCGTTGATACAAGATACATTGGATGATTCATCTGAAATCTCAAAGTTAATAAAGTGCTCATCAAATAGACTGGCTGCATTGAAGGAAAAAAACAAGAAAAGCTCAGGACAGACCATTTACATCTGCCTATTGATAGCAAGGATGAAGAATCTGAATCTTTGCAAAGTTAAGTGTGTTCTGCCCTGCAAGAAGGGGATTTAGAGGCAAGGAAGCTCTTTCATGCAGGCTTGAATTATAAACCATTGCTGCAGTTTTCAGATTTTTGCAAAAACCCGCCACAAACCTCTGACCCAAACATAAGAGCACTAGCTGGTGGCATCAAGAAATCGACGAACACATTGAAATTTCTATATAAATTGAAACTAGATAGGCTCATTCTTGACCATTCTGATAATTTCAGTCAGGCTCTTCAAAAGAAGGAAACTATTGCTTCAGCAGCGTAACTGATGGTCAATTTAGATGTCAAAACATTCGAGCGTTTGCGAACTGATGGAAACGCTCTGGCAATTTTTTCAAAGTGTAGAATTTGACGCACTGAGACTTGGTGTCGCAGAGCTTGTCTCGTCAAAAAAAATATTCCAAGTCGTCTAGGTGCTGGATCTGTCGCCTAACATCATCCTGATCAAGAATCATATTAGAGATCAGATTATTTCTCCGTTCTTAAATCTGAGGTTGTATCCGTCAAAGACCGATTTGATCAACCTGACTACAAACTATATATTGTCTTGAGCAAATGGTCAATGAAGGAACTTTTGAGTTTCGCAAACTTTTTATGCAGACTTTAATTGAAAAGATAGTTTCTCTAAATTATACCTTAAGATTTATGAGCAAATTGTTTATGTGGAATTGTTTACAGGAGCAAATAATCGAAGATGTATTATCTGCGGATAATATTTTCCCTCGTTACCATATACTTATAAGATATATATTATAATAAGCAACAATAATAGTTTCCCCCTACTCAACCAATGATTAATTTTATTTATCTTGAATGAACTCTCTCTATACTGGCAGCACATTGTATTGTCTTATCAACAGCCGCTATAGGGCAACTACCAGGCTTACAAGTTAGCACAACATTACCTTCTTACACCTGCAACCAATGCTGAAAGCGTTGGGAAATTTTCCTGTTATAAATGAAATTCATAAAAAAAATTTGCAGAATTTGCCTGTATAGCCAAAAATCTGCAGCCTCAAAATGTATCGACATAAGTGTATTTATCGTCTAACACTTACTGTCTTACTGTAAGGATTGCAAGGATATACTATACCTTCTAAATTAGGTTACAATTTAAAAGTACAAGTAGAACTTTAAGAAATTCTTAATAATAACGTTTTTCCATGTTAATTGAAAGTGACTCACTTCATTGCGTCTTGAGAAAAGAAGTTGTCACCTACATATGCTGAGCAAAGTCACTCACCAAATTATAGTAATTCCGACAAATGGCAAATGAGCCTTGTTAGGCTTTTAGTTCTGCCAATCTTTTGTGAATCATGTACATGGACAGACGTATCATACTCATCATCAATGCACAGCAGTAGTAACGTAAACAATCTTTGTTGGATGTCTTGTTCCACAACATCCTGCAATAAAATAATGTCCTATCGAGTCCATATTTTTTCAAAAAAACTGTGACAGAGCTGTACAACTAGGAATTGGGGATTTATAATTATTTTATTATATGTTTTTGTAGCTTTGTGAAAACATAGTAATAAAGAGGAAAGCAAAAGTTTTTTTCCTCCCCGGGAATGAAACCCGGGTAGCATCGGCAAAAACCGGAAATCTTGACTACTAGACCATGAGGGACACGAGTTTACTTTTACATACGTTTTATTTGTCAGATAATTAAGTACCAGAGATTGAGGGTATGAATGGATATAATTATGGGAAACTCAAAACGAAAAAAATAATATTTCTAAGCAAATCTCTTCCTGAGAAAAAAGTTGATAATACAAAAGTAGCCAATTTGATACTGCACTCTTGTAGAAAATTTCTGGATAACCAAAGAAAATGTGAGAGAATGACAAATTTGAAGATCAGTCAGTTTCAACATCGATGTGATAGGGGTATGCAAGTTAAATACGCAAATTTATGCAAAGTATGCAAATTGCTTAAAGGAAATCAAAGATGGCGTTAAGATTGAGGTAACAGCTCAATCAACGAAATAATTTTTCTGTTTCTATGTCAAAGGCAAACACAGCTTCATCAATAACTTTTCACTGCAAAATTTAATAATTTCATCACATTCACCGTTTAGCAAGAGGTGGTGTGCTACAGGAGAAACTTTATTATCAATTTGGTCTGTAGTATTGTAGTACCATTTTCGCTCAACGCTATTGACAGACGTGAAATGAAGCCCTCAAATCTTACAAGTTTCATGTTTTCGTAAATGCACTCTCTAACATACAAAGTACTAAAATACTAAGGTGCTGTTTTTGTAACTTAATGCTACCCGGGTGACTATTAGTCTCTTAACCAGGGTAACCCACGTCAACGAGGCATGAAACGTGAGAATCATGTACAAGACGTGAAAGATAGCACAGGTTACATTAGAAGAGAGACGCAAAATAATCGCAACCTAAGAATTAGCGAATAAAGATAGACTGCATCAAAAGAGAAGACGCTTATCACGGGGAAGTTTCTATTGTACTCTGGCCATTAAGAGGAAGACGCCTTTCAGATCGAAGGAGGTGCTTCTATGCTACCAAAAATTTCTTAGGAAGCTCAGAAGGATTTTCGTCCATAAACTGATCACATTTGCGAACCTGACTTTACAAATCCAGGTTTGCCTGCACACATCAATCGCGTTTGGCTTGATCAATGCCAACCTCCTAGTTTAGATTTGATATTGGTAGTTGCCTTGACATTGTGTGCTTCTAAACTATCTTCCTTACTGTCCAAATTTTTTAAGTCTTTGCCCATAGGTTTTTTTTCCATCTTGCTGGAACTTTTCTGTTATCTCGGTCAACAAGAATGCAGCTGATCCATCTTTTCCTAGCATATATCGACCTGTAGGTCTTCTTCATGTCATTAGTAAGGACTTTGAACAACCTATCAACAATGCCGTCGTGAATTTGTTTAAGAATCAAGGTCCTTTTGTTGATGCTCACTATAGATAGGATCTCGCTTCACTGTTAATCTTTAGATTGTAACCATGGAACGTATTTCTAAATTTATGGATAAGTTTAGTGCAGGGCGTGCTGAAGCTTTGGATATTTTTAACCCATTTGGTAAGGTGTACCACCCCACCGTGCTTCATAAGCGTTTTCTACATTGATATTGACCACAAGGGAACTAAAAAGGAACAAGTCAAAATTGCGAAAGATTTAAGGTCTGACCCCTGACTATCAGAGAATGGGTAAGAAAGTGGTTGGTTTTTATCAACATGGCAGAAACTCAACGGATATCCCTTAATAAATATTCGAGTCTTTACCTTCCAACAATATTCATGGACTATCAGTCTTAATGTTAACCAAGGTGAAGTTGCTTCTTGTTTTGGGTAATTCTCGTCATTGAAGGTACTTGGTTAAACCTTTACTCTAGATCATCGTTTCCCAAAGTGGGCGGTACCGCCCCCCTGGGGGCGTTGCTTTGATATCGGGGGGCGGTAACGCAAAAATGGGCGGTTGGGGGGCGGTAACGCAAAAATAGGCAGTTAGGGGGCGGTAACTAAAAAATAGGTGGTTGGTGGCGACAGTGTAGCTGCTTTATACCATCGTCCCAATCCACACTCCTACTGCGGCTTATTGGGTTCCCGCGCCTGTTCTTAATCTTGTAATTCTCATCTTTTAATCACAACCAACCGGAACTGACCTAGTTCCGATAAAAGTAATTGTCGGTGTTCCTTTGTAATTCGTGACCCACGGTCAAAGATTTCATCCATTAATCCTGCAATTCTTAACCCTCATGGAACTTTCTGTCCTGTTTCTGTATAAATAGCGCTTGTTAATCTGATCTGTCTCACAGTCAACAAACGACTAGGCTACGTGGTCCGACTCCAAAGCTCGTCTCAGGTATGTGAACATTTCACTTTAATTTCAATCTTGTAATATTCAGAATTTTTAAATTTACTAAAGATGTGACAGAATAGGAGACTATCAATGTAAGAACACTACTAAAAGGTTTAAAAGGGTTACTGTGCAGTGTATACTAAAAGTCGGAAGCATTCGAAACCTCGGAAGGCAACAAGCTTGAGATTTTTTNCAATCAACGAAATAATTTTTCTGTTTCTATGTCAAAGGCAAACACAGCTTCATCAATAACTTTTCACTGCAAAATTTAATAATTTCATCACATTCACCGTTTAGAAAGAGGTGTGTGCTACAGGAGAAACTTTATTATCAATTTGGTCTGTAGTATTGTAGTACCATTTTTGCTCAACGCTATTGACAGACGTGAAATGAAGCCCTCAAATCTTACAAGTTTCATGTTTTCGTAAATGCACTCTCTAACATACAAAGTACTAAAATACTAAGGTGCTGTTTTTGTAACTTAATGCTACCCGGGTGACTATTAGTCTCTTAACCAGGGTAACCCACGTCAACGAGGCATGAAACGTGAGAATCATGTACAAGACGTGAAAGATAGCACAGGTTACATTAGAAGAGAGACGCAAAATAATCGCAACCTAAGAATTAGCGAATAAAGATAGACTGCATCAAAAGAGAAGACGCTTATCACGGGGAAGTTTCTATTGTACTCTGGCCATTAAGAGGAAGACGCCTTTCAGATCGAAGGAGGTGCTTCTATGCTACCAAAAATTTCTTAGGAAGCTCAGAAGGATTTTCGTCCATAAACTGATCACATTTGCGAACCTGACTTTACAAATCCAGGTTTGCCTGCACACATCAATCGCGTTTGGCTTGATCAATGCCAACCTCCTAGTTTAGATTTGATATTGGTAGTTGCCTTGACATTGTGTGCTTCTAAACTATCTTCCTTACTGTCCAAATTTTTTAAGTCTTTGCCCATAGGTTTTTTTTCCATCTTGCTGGAACTTTTCTGTTATCTCGGTCAACAAGAATGCAGCTGATCCATCTTTTCCTAGCATATATCGACCTGTAGGTCTTCTTCATGTCATTAGTAAGGACTTTGAACAACCTATCAACAATGCCGTCGTGAATTTGTTTAAGAATCAAGGTCCTTTTGTTGATGCTCACTATAGATAGGATCTCGCTTCACTGTTAATCTTTAGATTGTAACCATGGAACGTATTTCTAAATTTATGGATAAGTTTAGTGCAGGGCGTGCTGAAGCTTTGGATATTTTTAACCCATTTGGTAAGGTGTACCACCCCACCGTGCTTCATAAGCGTTTTCTACATTGATATTGACCACAAGGGAACTAAAAAGGAACAAGTCAAAATTGCGAAAGATTTAAGGTCTGACCCCTGACTATCAGAGAATGGGTAAGAAAGTGGTTGGTTTTTATCAACATGGCAGAAACTCAACGGATATCCCTTAATAAATATTCGAGTCTTTACCTTCCAACAATATTCATGGACTATCAGTCTTTATGTTAACCAAGGTGAAGTTGCTTCTTGCTTTGGGTAATTCTCGTCATTGAAGGTACTTGGTTAAACCTTTACTCTAGATGTATGAAGGAATTCTCATTATTTTCAACTTTTTTGTGAGTCTGTTTCTGGAAAGGTTGTTTGTATCGCGCTAGTAACTTACGCCTCAGTGTATACATCTAACATTCTTCCTTCTTGTTGTCACGTCACATTTTCCCCTTCATCTTATCTCAAAATTTTAGATCAAGTGCAGAGATGTGTATTAACATGTCTGAACTGTAACAAAATTTTTAAGATGAGATGAATGGGAAAATAAATTAATACGACAAATATTGGTACTACTTTTCCACGTAAATCTTATCGATGAAATTTGCCTTGTCTTGGTCTTGGGTATTATCATGGGAAGTGTTCTGATGAACTTTCGTCGCAGATCCCAGCTCAGTATGTGGTATGTCGTGCGACTCATTTACCTTTACATTTTCATCTCTATGCAGTTGTTGCTCATCTTTGTAATAAATCTTGTACAAATCTTAATCTCTTCTAAAAATTGAATGTAGGTTTTTTCCTCGAGTTTTTAGTTTGTGGAACTCTTTGAATTCTGAGTGCCTTTCTAATCATACTTGAATGTTTCAAAATCTAAGGTTAAGCCTTAATTCTGTCCCAAATAACGGGGTCAGGTTTCTTACGAGAAACCTTAGTAGTAGATTTTAGAGATAAATTCCACCAGGTATTCCTGTTGTCACCCAAGAAATTAATTCTTGCGTGAAGTGGGCTTTCGGGTACATTTTGCTGCAACATCGTGTCTTAGTGGCAAACAGTATCGGGACGATCATTTTGCGCTGATTGTTAGTAAGCGATTGACATCAAGTTAAGAATCCTGTTGTCGATTATGCCAAACAGCGATCCCTACAGAACGTTTCTGATTTAGGTTGCCAGTAGTGAACTTTACACCAAGCATTCTTTTGGTGCAAAATGATGATGGAAAAGTTGAGTTGATACCGACAAGTTCACTCAGTTATACAAGACAGTCTTTCGCTGTACACCGAAGTACCAGGAATAGCAGTCCCGAATACTTTCTGCATATTTGTCTCCGTAGTTGTTTTTAACAATAAAATCGACAGTTTATATCAAGTCACAAACAAGAATCCAGATAAATCGCATGGTAATTGATCAAAAGCACGCGAGACTTTAATAAAGCACAACACACATACACATTTTGCAATCGTCGGGTAAAACTTCATTCCCCCGAAATAACAAATGAGACTGGATAAGAAATCCTTAGGGTTATCTTTTTTTTTAATAATTCCAATTTATTCAAATCGGTAAACCAAACCTCTAAATTTCATTGTTTAATGACTTTTCGTATTGCTTGGTACGAAGTTACACCGGAATTCAGTATGGTATGGAGTTTCTCTAGTTACCTCGCCAAAGGTAAAATTTTCAGACATTATATTCTGCAAATTCTTACAGGTGATTACTTTTTCTCTCGTTCGGTTCTTTAAATATGTCAGTGAATAGCCCGTCCGGTCGAAATAATAATTTGAGATCACTAGTATTAAAAAGTCGGCACCATTTACCTCTTTTCTGTCATAATATCCTCTTGGGAACGTTAGAAAAATATGTTAATTTTTACCCTATCAGAAAAGAATGCAAGATATTCCTCCTGTCATGCTAGTGTACTGGCGTTCTCCAAAAATTAGGGCTTAAAAGCATCTACTTTCCGCCTCATTGAATGTACTTTCCTAAATTTATTTCCGCGACTTTTGTTCCTTATATATTTTGCTTCACAAGATCTCGCCGACCAGGTCTTCACCTGTCATTATGAATCTCATTACAGTATGTCTACATGTTGTAGGTAGAATGCGAATATCAATAACTGTTGGCGCCTATAACAATGAACAACTCAGCTGTATTTCCCCCTACCAACAAAGAAAAGTAGGATAATTCTCATCTTATTTATTCATTCAAAGCTCTAGCGACAGTCCTGACAAGTTATCGGCACAACGTTTAACCCCACTTAAGTGCTTTTACTTGGGAGTTTCAAAGCAGTAAATCAATGGGCGCATGTATCAACTGCTGAGAAAAAGCCCATTAAAAATTGACCAAAAAATTAAACTTGATCCTTAAATCTGACATTCAAGGAAGTAAAACGTTGACAAAATTGACCAGAAATGGAAATGTACCTAAGCAAACAAAAATAATTGAGTGAACAATGTAACGAGAGTATAATTACAAAGAAAGGCAAATTCGAAATTATTTGGAATATTTGGAACCAGCAACAGGATTTACGAAAACTGAATCACCTATCATACAATAAACATCAGAAAGATTTATAAATATCTTGGCTTAAACCTTAGTCCACTAAAGATGTCGGAGCATGTCCAAAACACCATCACCGTAACAGCGCAAAAAACAGCAGCTTTGGTGCACAATTCAATGATTCTACCAGCTTTAACCTACTGTCTTTTTACAGCTCATGACACTACACTAGCTAAACTTGAATGCAAAATAAATTTCCTCGCGCGGCAATCCTAGAAAATTGTTGGCAAACTGAATTATGGTTCTTGCTTTACCAGGTGAATAGGCAGGTATAAATCCGCAAAATATCAAGTTCCTTTTTATAGAACCATACAAATCAGAAAACCATTAAGTTGGAACTGCGAAAGAAAACATAAAAAGGGTTAGGCCAAGAGACACGAGTTGACCTTTTACTGAAAAACATTCAAGTCATATGATGGAGGAAAGCACTCAGATATCGAATGATTCCACAATCTAGATGTCCGAGAAAAGAAACTACGATCGATCATAGGAAGATTTTTTACGAGGAGGCACAATGCGATAAAATTTCAGCGCGAAGGCTTCCAACATAAACCAACATTAACACATTTGGATGGATACTGGCTAGAAGTTTTAAACCTCTATTCAACATCGCACAAAATCACCAATAACGGATCATAAAGTGTATCCATCTAGCAAGATACTGTTTGAGAAGTTGGATATATTTTTGCAAGGCATAACTGGCCAATAATTAAATGAAACATGCTCGCTTGGAGGGTTTAATACAACCAGTATTGAATAGAAGAAAGTAAAAAAACAGGAGCTATGCAAATACTTTTAAACTGAAGTTGTGTGGTTCAGTCCTGTCCATTTCTATTGAAAAGTGTTACCAGCTGTTTGAATAGCAAATTCTAGTACCTATGAAGTTAAAACTGCACATAAATAATATTGACTAGTATTTGTTCACAGAAAATTTCTCCTTAGTGAACACGCCTGCCAGCCAGCCTAAACTGAAAAGGAAAGATCTCCTGATTTAACTCTTACCCTTTCACTTTCCTGAATTTAAGCACGAAAAAAATAACTGCAAAGCATGTCTTAATCAAATATGTCACAAATTATCAAAAGGCATATTAAAAAACCACACCCAACATGTAACTTGCAATTCAAAGCTCAGTGCCTTCTGCCAGGCAATTGCACTTCACCAATCACTACAAAAAAGTCACCACAACAGAAACAACTAGCAGGAAAATTGTAAATAAGACGAATCAAATAAGGTGGAGACGAAGACACAACCAACACTATTTGACATTTAACCACCGAAAAAATGGGCACAGAGTAACCCTGCCTAAGTTAGTGCAGGATAGGAAGCATAACATTGAATTAGCACCCGAAAAATATGGGTTTATACTCCCGACTGCAGCAGTCTACAACTGAAAAAGTTCAAATAATATAGACCTTTCATTTTTTATGAGCTTTCTCGCTTTTTTCATTTCTCTCTTATCTTACCTCCAAAGGGGTTAAAAATTCACAAAACTTGTTTAATGATTTCCTTAAATTTAAAAGTCAGGATGCAGAGCAAAACCTAATTTACAAATCTATTCAGAATTTCCGCTTTTCTGTGGTTTTTTTACTGAAGGGGTATTTCCAAACAAACTAACAGTTGATAAAGCTAGTTAACAAACACAAGGTACCAGTGGCAATGTGATCCAAAATATTCATAACAAATTAAGAATTAAAATATATAATATACTATTAGTACATTTCAAACACAGGAATTTCCACTCGTGTTATTAATCTGGGCTCAATCTTTTAAGTGCATTTTTCAAATTTGCTAAAATACATGAAAACTGTGGCAGCAAAGACGAATGTACACGCACAAGAAAACTTCTATCACGTTATAGTCAGTTGCCATTTTAAAATGACTTTGGATTCAAGTCCATAAAATGATGTGTAGAGTAAACTGACATGGTCATTATAATAGCTATAAACTGTTTAAACAGAAAAGTCATTGAACAATTCTGTATTAGTAAACTATTAATGCACTGTGAACATACAAAGTAGTAGTACACTCTAAACAACTGTCCAACGAACTAACACTAGAAAAGCGGAACAGACCTAACTAATAATACATATGTATTGACATTCCATTCCAGTTTTTATATTAAGTTTTGAGTCTCAAAAATACATCATACATTCATTTTTCTCATCTACCTATCGGTCTGAAAACTAATTACACAACTACATTTCAACTAACGACTTATTCTATCTCATTTTCAAATGTGCTTCGCCGATGAATACGAGATAATCCACTGCAAAAGAAAAGAAAAGAAAATTCGAAAGAAGCTTTTAATAAAAAGAAACAACGGTTCCTATAATACAAAATCTTGAGTGGTGGAACGAAGGAATCGAGGTAAAAACGATCAGGATCAACAAAAATGGAGAAAAATGATCAAAGTAAATTTAACAGTTCTTCAGCTACGATTCAAATAACAACAATTTTACAAATCCACTATTGTATGCTTAACGGTTCTAAACCTATTATGCTGAGACGATTCTATAACTCAGCTATTTCACTACAATGAAGAAACTCTTGGGAGGAGAAAAAAGTGCCTGGAGCCAGAAAAACCCACTCCTTCCCCAACATGACTACAATTGCATATTATGGCCCAAAGGGAAATCTATGCAAAACTTTTTCACAAAATAAACTGACGAAAGGAAAGGGGATGATGAGTTAATTTTATACAAACGTAACATCGATTGGCCAAGACTCTGAATACTTGAACTGGGTTGGCTAATTATGCTAAATTTCAACATGGTTGCACAAATAAACATTTTGGATTGCAATATCGGTGGTGTTCTGACCTTATATGAACCAAATTGTGCATTTGAACAATGTTACATGGATAAAACATTAAAATACGTGATGAAAATACTACAAAGAGAGTAAGCTGTTGAGCATAAGGCTCCATTTCCTTTTACTATACTATGGTCTCGCCAATGAAAGTGTTTAAACGACAGCGTCACAATGCCCCGATAATATGAACAAGTTAAATTGGGTTAGTATTATTATAAAACTTTTTTGGTAATTGTAGTCATTTAGCAAACTTGTTGCTAAGAAATATTAACAAAAAACGGACTTTCTACAAGGAGCCTGCTGTTCAAGTGGAGGTGGCAAAAATGTGCTAATAGTATAAGGTAGGGAGGGAGGGAGGGAGGTACGTACGTAGGGAGGTAAGTAGGTAGGTAGGTTAATAATCACCCGTGCAAGATCTGGGGTAGTGCAAGAGACCGATCATCATACGTTCATTGCGCCCGTTTCGGCCATGATATTTAAGACGAGGAGGTAGGTAGGTACATAGGTAGGTACGTAGCTACGTAGGTAGGTAAGTGGGTAGGTTGGTGGGTAGGTTGATGGGTAGGTAGGTGGGTGGGTAGTAGTAGTAGTAGTATCTTTAGTAGCAGCAGCGTTAGTAGCAGTAGTAGTAGTAGGAGGAGGAGGAGGAGGAGGAGGAGGAGCCGCAGTAGAAGAAGAGTAAAAATACTGGTACTGGTGACGGTATTGTTAGTAAAAACTAATGGTAGCAAAAAGATCATCGCAGTAACTATCAGTAGATTAGCAGGTATGTTGCAGTAGGAGTCACTGTAGGTTCTCAAAGATTGTAACATCTTATTTGATACATCCTGTCATTTCACATGTCTATGTATTAAATTTGGTCGCTACTATCACCCTTAAATTTGTTTCCACCAAAAGATTACAAAAAGAAACGAAGGAAAGAAGGAAGGGGTATATTAAAATAACTATAGCTTAGCTTCCGATATCCTATATCGAACTTATAAATTAAAAAAAACAAAAACACGCAATATGTAAAGAAATTTTGAATAGAAACTATGTGGTACCGAGGGTGTGTGGTATAATGGTACTTGTCAAAAAAGGTAAATGGCATTTGACAATGACCTTAAAAATTTTCAATTGTAGATCTATAGCATGCAACCCTGAGGTAACAATTACGTATAAATCGTACAAAAAATTCAAGTCGGTCCCTTAAAGAGGATTGTGGAATAATCTGCTACTCGTTTCTGAGATAAACTCCTCTCGTGTTTTTATCTTCTCCCATGATTTCAACTAAGTTTGCTCATAGGTATTACAAAAACTGCACATACATCCTCTTCTCGATCATTCCTTAAAGAAACAGTTTAAAGCTGGTATTTACTTACTTTTCTTTGTAAATCCGATAATAATAATCAACATAGTCTTGTCGCCCAAGAGATCGAATAAATTCTTCATCGTGGCTAATAATAATTAACTGAAAATTCTTCTGTCTTTGCCTTGCTTGAATAATTCTAGAAAATAAAAGATCGAACGTTGCTGATCAAATTTACTAATTTTGCACAGAAAAACGTTTTATGAGAATAAGAAAGCTTAGAAATAGTTCAAATTGTAATTACATTAAGTATGTTAAAGCTACCGATTGAAAATACATACAGATTGATGGAAAATACAATGATCTACAACTTGGCTCCAATCTAAAGCTACAGTTTACCACTCTTCAGATCTAATCCCAGGACTTGGACAAAAAGAACGAAATAAAAATGGCAACACATGAATAGAAAGGAAAAAGGGGCTTCCCAACCATTATTACAAATTTACGTAAACAAATCTGAAACGTTAAAAAAAACCCTTAATTTTGGTGTGTAAATGACTTGCATTAATACATAACTTTTTGCAAAAAACTAATGAAATTAATTATCTCTACACTTGGTTAAAAATTAAGTATTATCTTTTGCATAAACTCTTTTTTTTTCGGATTATTTAAATACTTTATTTCACTCAATCAAAGTAAACTAACACCTAACATTTCTAAACAAAACTAATAAACAAAACATACACAAAGTAATGGTGATTTCATTCGTCGTGGATTTTCAAAATTTCTCAAAATTTCCATTCTCATACAAAAACGTCTCTTTCGAAATTAGCAAAAAGAAATTACTTCTTAAAACATAAATAATAAGACTATAAATCGAGAAAAAATGGTACATTACATTATTCTTATTTCAATCCATCCACGTAAAAGATTATTTCTGTTGCAATATACCAATAATCTTTTACGCTCTTTTACGTAACTTATACCAGCTATCCAACCTAAGATGCTCGTTTCTAAAGGGGCTGTCACTTTGGAGTTAAATAGAGATTTGTGAGACCAGTCAGTAAAGTGTGGAAAGGGATATACCAAAGACTGCATGATCACACAATTCTTCTCGCGTTTGCAGGTACGTCAGTATCCTTTTTAACCCTAAAGTTTATCCATACTTCATAGTTACAATTCTTCCCCTTCAGGCTAAAAATCCATCAAAAAGAGCAAAAACTAATCTGTAATCCAGTACGGCTCAATACCTGTATTAAAAATTCCATTATATTATATAGGTGAGGTAAATAAGTAATCAGTTTTAAAAAGCTTACTTTTTAAGTTCATTTGCAAGACTTTCAACATTGGGTCCATCAAGATTGGTGGTTGGTTCATCCAATGCCAGGATCCCACAATTTAAGCAGAATGTTTCAGCTAAGGCAAGGCGTATTATAATGGAAGCAAGAACCTAAAATAAGTAGCAGAGTTATTGGCAAGTTCAAAATGAAAAAAAAAGTATTCTAAAAATAAAACTAAAGAACAATTAAAATTAATAGAAGCCCCCTTAAAGGTGAAAATGCCAGTTGAATATGAAGAATGAGTCTGTACCAACATGAAAATTTGCTCCATGAACTATTCCCTCCCGTCAAATAGGAGCGATCTACTATGCCAGAACTTCTTTTCTCCTTTTCTTTTTCAGAAAACAACCCAATTTGTGCCAAAACTAAAGATTCATTCCAAAATTGTATACTTGGATCTAAAATTTCACAAGTGTTTGCATTGTTGGCTTTTTATTCCTTGACAGCACAATGCCCCTCCTTATCTCGGAGTGTCAAGTGACAACTCTACCTCTATGCTTATGTACAATTATTAATTTTCACAATTCAGAGGGTTGCTCTATTTTTGTAAATTGAGGTCAATTCATAAGTCTCTTAATCAGTGGCCATCTTCTTTTATTCCCACATCTTTACGATTAGGCTCCAAATGAATTCTATTCCTTCTTCACCAAGTGGTTGTAACAATCTCTGACCAATCTCTGAACTCTTTTACGTCACCGTTCAAGTCTCCTTCTACGATAACATCTTCATCAGTTGTTATGCCGATGACCAGGTCGTCAAATGCAGCCATAAACACCTCTTTTAATCAATCCGTACAACCGATCCAGGGAGCATGTGCTGATACAATATCCCAAGTCCTGTTTCCTATTATTAATTTTACTTCTGGCTATCTGATCTACGAACTTTTTATCAAAATCATTTTTCCTACAAATTTCTTTTCTTCTTTACTGCCACTACCAAATACCTTCTTCTCTCCCATAAATCAGGCACAACCTTCCTTCTAGCGTATCTGCTGCATACATGCAATATTTACTTTTTTTTGCACCATGTTTACTACTTTTTCTTCTCCCTGGATTTCGTATGTTTAATGTTTCAATTCTAATTTCTTACTTCCACTTACTTTCAAATGCTGCAGCAGTGATTTCAGCAACACCTTTTGTCCGTTTATCTCACCAGCCAGCGAGGTAATAATGTGCTTCACCAAGACCCACAATAATGATCTTCCAGACAAAAAACAAGAGGTATATATATATATATACATACATAGTTATAGGGCCTAGACTTATCATTATATCAATAACTAACACACACGACAGCAAGCTGGGTTTTTTACAGAGTAACATTCTTTGACCTTAAGCAGGAGTCCTAATTTTCCTGGCAGTCGTAAGACTACCCAATGCCTGTTTAACGTAGTATCAACAATTTATCCAGGAGTTATCTCAAGATTGTAAATAAATAAATTTTATTGAGTAACAGTGTAAAACAGCTGTAAATTAGCAAATCACAATTGCCATTCCCAGCGAGAGATCACCTTCTGTCCAGCACTACATCTACTGCGCATATCCAATGGCGTGTCTCCTTTCATCATTACAACCTAGGTAGAAATGGGAGTTCATTAGCTACACAATGTGTTAAATCTATAGACCTCAAAAACTTTCAATCATAAAAAGTTCATTCCAAAAACACAAAAAGCATAAACACATATCAAAATATAATAATTGAATAAATGCTACAAACTAGATCTGGTTCTCTGTGTGCTGGCAAAAAGTGGCCAAATTCTGATTGCCATGGGTTCTTAAAGCCATAGCAGCCTACAGATTAACTTTTAAGTCAACAACATTAAGAACTGATAATGACTTAAAACTTTCAAAGGGAGTTGGTGTATTCATATTAAAAATCTGCAGCTTTTAAATAAAAAATTACAAATTAGGAAGGAGGACTTGACAATGACAGACGTATGTCTTTAGATTCCCATAGAATCAGTCAAGCCCAATAGACCACCCAATGGGCGTCCATGAAGGCAACCTCCACGTGGTGACGCCTGGATGCTGATTAGCCAGGTTTTTCTGACTAGTTAGTAACGAATAACTTTCGCTGTTCTTCCATACCATTGAAGAAATCNATGATGAATGTACTTTTCAATAGGTAAAATAAAGACAACAACGGTGTTTTTCCTGGACGCTACACAAAGTTCCTATAATCAGTTGACATTTCAATCAAAAAGCCTTTTAAAGCTTTCTTCCCAGAATATTACAATGAATGGTATCGTAAATGTGAAGATGAATACATTACGGGTAGCATAATAAAGCCATGAATTACAAGTAAAATGGGTGGTCGAGTCATGAAAAAAGATCGATGAAAATAATATTATTAAATGATTTCAGTTGTGGAATCAGTACCATAAATCAAGACAAAATTAACTGCCTCTCCACAGATCAGCTAACCGAAGAAGTTTGTATCCTTATAAATGAAACGAATGATGACCTTAAATACGATGCTCACCCAACGCTTCAGGACTTAGATTTCAGCGATGGTGATGCCATTATGATAAAACCTGAAACCGATTCGAATGAAGAAATAACTCAGGACTGTGTAATAGATGCCTCTGTATCATATATGCTTTATCTTTCTGAAAGTACATAATCTTGTAAAATATTAGTGTTATCGTTTTTTTCAATTACTTTTACCCGTAGGTATCTCATTCAATAATTGTGTGTGTTTCAAGTAAACGGGGCTTCTATTCGAGGGCGAGTTCTATTTGATAAAAGGCGGTATATACATATATAACTTTGATGGTTTTAACAAAATAAAAACGAAGAGAAAGAAGAAAAATACTTCACACCTCGTGAAAACTGGGAAAGAATATTCATTCCCTACTCAATCCGTTTTCCCTCCTCTTCATGAATGCCCCTACCACACGGCATGCACGTGAGGTTGCAGTGCATGGAAAATGTGGGATCTGAAATCTATACATCCTTATCACTAGACAAGAAAAATTACCTACTCGATAATTGAACGTTCTTCTAGCAGATGATGCTCCACTACTTTCGTCTTCATCAGCTCTAATCTCAATCGTATCAATATCTTTAAAAAAACAAGAAGTATAACAATGAAAAGCACAGAACACACACAGATTTTTATTCAAGTTAGTTCCAATCAACTGTCCATAGTTATATTGGGTAATGTGGCTGTATTTCACAATTGTTACAATAGCAAAATGAGATAGTAAAACACTGTCATATTGAGACTAAAGCCATTCGACTAATTTGGTAAAAAATGTTTAAGTTTCAACTGAATGTCAACAAACTTAAACCTTATCATTTAACCTTAAAAAACGTTTGACAGATGTATGGCACAGGCAGTGCACCAACCAATCTCAATAGATCTATCTTTATTACAATGCCAGAAAATTAAGGAGCAATTAGATATTAGCAGCATTGAACACTAAGACAAAGGAGCCATGCTATAAAAACACTTATCGCCGTTAGAAATCTCGCACAGAGAATCAGATATTCAGATAAATCGTATTCCAGAAAAATCAGCCAGAAAAACAGACAGTCAGAAACAAGAATCTGTAGTTAATACCAGATCTAGTAGACGAACGGCAGCTGTTATAGGAGAACTTCTAAGAAAAGACAATATGTGATTTTTTATACACTTCGTTTTGTTTATGAAATCATTTTGGACTGTAAAATTTTATATTGTTATTATGTTGACCACTTCGTAGGTCAACCGGGGGAGTGTGTTGGACCGTGTTAGTCCCAGCTAACTTCTTCCGGTAATTCTCAAGTGATTAATCAAAGTTGTCAATCAAGCAATGTAATTACTAGTTATAAACACGCATGACTCATGGTAACGACAGGAGTCAGTTTTTTTCATTCAAGTATTAACAACAGGAAGAAGTCAGTCGAACATCATGTGATAAACTATTCAATTTCGTTCATGTAAAAGGAGGATAATTGTACCTTGTATGATATTGTGTGTAATTCAATCGTGACCTCTAGGGTTTTGAAAGTACTTTATTAAAAGCCATCACCAACATTTTTGGTTCTGGCAGCCACCACAAACTGCTGAAAAGCGTCCCGTCCCATCCCATCAGATTTTTCGTCTCTCTTTTTAAATTCAACAATGTACGATCTATTAAAATATTAAAATGTAATTCTGTATATCAAGATCATAGAGATCATAAAGATTCTCACTCACTCACTCCCGTTTGTTGCTTCAACCGTCTAGGTCTGTGGGTTTTTGTTATCCTTTTATATGGTTAAGAACCAAATAAGACATAAAGCTACTAAGTGTATGGAACTGTGAAGGAAAAAATGACAGAAAAATAGATTAGGCCAAGAGTAAAGAATTGACCTTAGAGTAAAAAACATTCAATCATGTGATGGGTTTAGGGTTAGGCGCTCAGAAGCCAGAGTTTTACAATCTTGCAGAAAAACTATACTTTTAGATAGATTTATAAAAAAGAGTAACGACAGTTGTATACGGACGATGACGTTGAGAAAAACGAGTCATCATGCAACAAACGTCTCTGGTACCAGAGATGAAAGCTTATCATAACACTCCTATTTAATTCGAAGATCCAAAATATCTGATTCTATTACTACACCCTTTATTTTAGACAAATACAGGTTTAAGTCTAAAAGTTAAATTTAATAAAGTACACAAATGTACCTCTTCCCTGATATGCATGGATCCAATATTCTTTGATTATTTTGTTGATCTCTGCCATTTTAATATTGTGAAACCGCATAATGGCACGATCAAGGGCTTTGTAGTATTTATCCAAGTCCTGATTGGCAAGTTCAGTTGTTCTTAACTGAATTAACTTATGTTTATGTTTCTGTTCTGCGTCTGCATACAGATCACTTCGAAGTTCTCGATGGCACCTGCGTACCTCATCTTCATAACCTTTTAATCGACCTTGTTGTGCTGCTTTCTCTTTTCTGATATCATCAAGCTCTCTCTGCAACTCCCCTGTAACAAAAGGCATAGCCAAAGTCTTTGATATGTTATAGGGTTGAATGAGGGGATTGGCGTGGTAACGTAGGCCAGAACATTAAATACAAGCAATTAATGAAGTCAAAATTGTAATAAAAACATTTCTTGTGTGGCTTGGGTCAATCTCTATGCCATGACATTTGTCTAATTTTCTCTGTTTCTTCTGCCAGGTAAGGTATTTGACTTCCAAATTATGTTAACATCTGATATGCTGTCAGGAAAGAGTTGGATTCCAAAATGTTGTCAATTCATGGTCGTCGGCATTCCAAAGCAATATGCAGACCCGTATCTTCGAAATAACATAGGACCTGCTTAAATTACGATTATAACATCAACAATGTTACTCTGATATATATATATATATATATATATATATATATATATGTCGTGATAGGTTGTCAGGGTTGTTAAGTGTAAACCCGAAAATTATATATATACTTAATTGACCTAATACAGAGAAAATTGTGACGTAGGGGGTCCAGCTTGGCCAGCAGGAATTGTATGCTGCCATGCAAAAAACAGTCATCTCACAGCATACATACATGTTATAAGCAAGAGCAAAATCTCAAATACCTCGTTTCTTTAAGAGGCCCCGTCCGCCTCCTAATCTCTGTAGCTTTTCCTTCAAATTAGTTATCTTGCCTTCCATATCTTTAATTTCCAAACCTGTTTTCTTCAGTGCAAGATTATCTTCTAATTCTCTTCCTCGAATTTGATATTTGGCAAAGTCATCTTTTGCCTCGTTTATTTTTGCAGTATGGTCTTCTCTTTTTTTTGTCAAATTACAATAGGATCGTTCAAGAATCTCAAGTTCATTTGCGTTTTCCTTAAGAAGAACTTCTTTGCCATCCTTGACGTATCTAGAAAAAATTAAATATATCAATGAAAGTAATCATAAGTCTATACAACATTGGCCAAAAAATCAATCCAACAAATATCAGTTAATATACCAGGACATAAGAACATTAGAAAGGCACTCAAACATTAGACTACCAAAAGGAAACACAGAACTATAAAAAATCCAGAATACAAAATCTTATCTAAAATTTAAATCCTGGCACATAGTCATTCTTACTGAACCTAAGGTTCGTTCGAATTTTTTTTCTTTTCCTTGCTTTTCGTTTCACAGGTTTTTCATTGATACAAGGGTTGTATATACATATCATATGTTATGGTTGACGAGATGAACAAGTAAAAATTAATAATAATAATAATAATAATAATAATAAACCGCAGACTTGCCAGTCAGTTGCCTGATCTTAACCAGTTGTGCATGTTCCGAAAGGGCTGACACATCACGCATTTCTGTTTAACGGGCGAGAGTAGTGGGGNTTCGTTCATGTAAAAGGAGGATAATTGTACCTTGTATGATATTGTGTGTAATTCAATCGTGACCTCTAGGGTTTTGAAAGTACTTTATTAAAAGCCATCACCAACATTTTTGGTTCTGGCAGCCACCACAAACTGCTGAAAAGCGTCCCGTCCCATCCCGTCAGATTTTTCGTCTCTCTTTTTAAATTCAACAATGTACGATCTATTAAAATATTAAAATGTAATTCTGTATATCAAGATCATAGAGATCATAAAGATTCTCACTCACTCACTCCCGTTTGTTGCTTCAACCGTCTAGGTCTGTGGGTTTTTGTTATCCTTTTATATGGTTAAGAACCAAATAAGACATAAAGCTACTAAGTGTATGGAACTGTGAAGGAAAAAATGACAGAAAAATAGATTAGGCCAAGAGTAAAGAATTGACCTTAGAGTAAAAAACATTCAATCATGTGATGGGTTTAGGGTTAGGCGCTCAGAAGCCAGAGTTTTACAATCTTGCAGAAAAACTATACTTTTAGATAGATTTATAAAAAAGAGTAACGACAGTTGTATACGGACGATGACGTTGAGAAAAACGAGTCATCATGCAACAAACGTCTCTGGTACCAGAGATGAAAGCTTATCATAACACTCCTATTTAATTCGAAGATCCAAAATATCTGATTCTATTACTACACCCTTTATTTTAGACAAATACAGGTTTAAGTCTAAAAGTTAAATTTAATAAAGTACACAAATGTACCTCTTCCCTGATATGCATGGATCCAATATTCTTTGATTATTTTGTTGATCTCTGCCATTTTAATATTGTGAAACCGCATAATGGCACGATCAAGGGCTTTGTAGTATTTATCCAAGTCCTGATTGGCAAGTTCAGTTGTTCTTAACTGAATTAACTTATGTTTATGTTTCTGTTCTGCGTCTGCATACAGATCACTTCGAAGTTCTCGATGGCACCTGCGTACCTCATCTTCATAACCTTTTAATCGACCTTGTTGTGCTGCTTTCTCTTTTCTGATATCATCAAGCTCTCTCTGCAACTCCCCTGCAACAAAAGGCATAGCCAAAGTCTTTGATATGTTATAGGGTTGAATGAGGGGATTGGCGTGGTAAAGTAGGCCAGAACATTAAATACAAGCAATTAATGAAGTCAAAATTGTAATAAAAACATTTCTTGTGTGGCTTGGGTCAATCTCTATGCCATGACATTTGTCTAATTTTCTCTGTTTCTTCTGCCAGGTAAGGTATTTGACTTCCAAATTATGTTAACATCTGATATGCTGTCAGGAAAGAGTTGGATTCCAAAATGTTGTCAATTCATGGTCGTCGGCATTCCAAAGCAATATGCAGACCCTTATCTTCGAAATAACATAGGACCTGCTTAAATTACGATTATAACATCAACAATGTTACTCTGATACATATATATATATATATATATATATATATATATATGTCGTGATAGGTTGTCAGGGTTGTTAAGTGTAAACCCGAAAATTATATATATACTTAATTGACCTAATACAGAGAAAATTGTGACGTAGGGGGTCCAGCTTGGCCAGCAGGAATTGTATGCTGCCATGCAAAAAACAGTCATCTCACAGCATACATACATGTTATAAGCAAGAGCAAAATCTCAAATACCTCGTTTCTTTAAGAGGCCCCGTCCGCCTCCTAATCTCTGTAGCTTTTCCTTCAAATTAGTTATCTTGCCTTCCATATCTTTAATTTCCAAACCTGTTTTCTTCAGTGCAAGATTATCTTCTAATTCTCTTCCTCGAATTTGATATTTGGCAAAGTCATCTTTTGCCTCGTTTATTTTTGCAGTATGGTCTTCTCTTTTTTTTGTCAAATTACAATAGGATCGTTCAAGAATCTCAAGTTCATTTGCGTTTTCCTTAAGAAGAACTTCTTTGCCATCCTTGACGTATCTAGAAAAAATTAAATATATCAATGAAAGTAATCATAAGTCTATACAACATTGGCCAAAAAATCAATCCAACAAATATCAGTTAATATACCAGGACATAAGAACATTAGAAAGGCACTCAAACATTAGACTACCAAAAGGAAACACAGAACTATAAAAAATCCAGAATACAAAATCTTATCTAAAATTTAAATCCTGGCACATAGTCATTCTTACTGAACCTAAGGTTCGTTCGAATTTTTTTTCTTTTCCTTGCTTTTCGTTTCACAGGTTTTTCATTGATACAAGGGTTGTATATACATATCATATGTTATGGTTGACGAGATGAACAAGTAAAAATTAATAATAATAATAATAATAATAAACCGCAGACTTGCCAGTCAGTTGCCTGATCTTAACCAGTTGTGCATGTTCCGAAAGGGCTGACACATCACGCATTTCTGTTTAACGGGCGAGAGTAGTGGGGGGGGGGCATCATATCTAGGTGTCGTGAGCGTAGATCTCAAGTTCTAAAGGGCTGAGTACCGAGTTCTTACTTTGTTACTTAGTCCTGAGGCATTGGGTGAAGCCTCGCTACGGAGACCATTTTAAGCAGAATGGGTCACCTAAACTGGGAAACCTAACCAGGCCCCACCTGCAAGGTCATGTGTTGTATTTTTATTAACATCAATTTATCACACACACGTAGGTGTGATGCTTGCACCCAGCTTACCCTTATTGGGCTGGGAGTCGCATGGGTTTGCTGGGGTTTCTACCCCTGAGTCCCCCATGGACTCGATTGCTCCATCACTCAATAATAATAATAATTGTAATAAATTATAATTTATTAATAATTAAAAAATAATTATCATTACTATAGTTACTGTGTACAAATATAAAGGAAGTTTCAGCTTACAGATATTGATGCACCTAGGTGTCAATGTGTTGAGCTGAAAGAACAAGAGACGATTGACTATCGAGTGAATTAGGAAGAAACATGAAAATGACCTGGACCATATCAAAAGTTGTAGTTACTTCAGTTGTACCTGAAGCCGTAGGAGTTATAGAAAAAAAGCTAAAAGATTCGTAAAGAAGGCAGATGAGATCACAACCATAGAAGTTTTGCAAAAATGAATATTGGTTTGCATTTCAAAAATTGTAAGGGAAGTCTTAGAGACCTGAAGTTGCTGGGTACAACTTGTTCCCTCGGGAAAATATCGAAATTTACCAGCAAAACCGAGCTAATAACTGATATAACAAATTCAACAATTATTATTATTATTACTATTATCATTATTATTATATCAATAGTAATAATAATAAAAATAGTAAATATTAATAATAACAAATATAAAGGGAAAGTATACTTATGGGGAACCAAAAAACTGACCTTCAAAATACAAAAAAGTTGGGTTAGATGGACATCAAAGGCGAAACAAAAGGATTATTGGTAGTAGTACAACAGCTAGCTCTATATATTATAAATTACCAACAACAATTGGTTAAATGTGAGATACGGATATGTTACAAGCAGTTTGTGGCAAAGCTACAGCAGATGTACACTATTTGTAATGATCGGGGAATCCAGACTAAAGACAAGTAAAATGCGCACCTACCAGACACCTCAAATAACAATGACACATACATCACTGTGTGGCATGGGAGTACAAACTAATACCCACAAAGGTGCGAAGAGCCCTGATATCACCATCACGGGGAAAAGTAAATTCAACTTGCAAGGTGACTGACAGCAGTACCATGAGATAAAAACGTTTCAATCAAAATAATGGTAAAGAAAATCAAATATAAGGATGATGAAATTGAGATACACAGAATGTGGGAAATAAAAACGGAAGTAATACCCATTGTGATAGAAGAAATCGTTACCATCAGAAAGGTAATGAAAGATACCATCAAAAACGTCGCAGAAAATACGAATATTCAGTCAGTGCAAAACATACGTCTATTAGGGACTGTAAGGAAACTTCGTAAAGTGTTTAGCATTTTAACTTGTGAACAAGACATCCCAACAAAGAAGCAACCAGTATAAACTGTGAAATTTAGCAATAACAATTATGAAGTTAAGCTGGATGTCTACCAAATGAAAAAGGAAGTGTGGTCAATTACTAACAAAGTGTTGCCCTTCCTTGCTGATCGTGAACCAACCTTTTAGGAATTTCAACAAGAACATCAAATAAAAATAAATACTGACCTTATCACCATAAAAGAGACATATGTGAAACCATATGATGGAAATAAATCACTTATTTGGGGTTCTGTCTCACCAGGGGTAGGCCAATGGGATTTACCCAAAGTTAATCTCAATACCCCTGCTTAAAATGGAAACCAAATGTATTGCCAGCAGATCTTCATTCATTTTCAAAACCGCTATCGAAATCAGAGTGCCATGCATGTCGTATACCCATATATAAAAGGTAAGTTAGAAGTCAGTCTTGCTTCCTTAATCAAAAAGAATGACAATGATTTCAGCCTAAATATTCAAATAAGCCAAAATTTCCTTTTTATCAAATTCAAAGAGCAATTTACAAGACGTTACTGTTCAGTGCTCAAAAAATGTCATGCCGGATGAAAAATGCCACCAAACATAAGGTATTGCTGCTGTAATTTAACTAAAGATTTATTGATTTTATTTGCTTATTTATTTTATTAAGGTGTTTTAAAGCTTTTAAAAATATGGGACAAAATGCGGAATTAAAATAGCGAACAATAAAATATTTCGTTTTTCAGTCACCATTTTATCGCTAGCGAATGAATAAACGGTAAAAATTCAATAAACATAAACTATTTTGTTTCGTATTAGTAAAAGGCTAAAGAGTGAAGACAATAACTGTTACCTCCGACCCTCTCCTGTTGCGGAATCAAATGATTTTAGGTAAATAAATTAAAAGATTGAAATGTCGGATTTTCTGGGTTCCAAATTAAACATTTTTACAAAAACAATATATCAATGCAAATACAACTAGCTTTTATTAAATCTTATCGTTGCGTCTAATTTTCATTTCGGTGCATACTACAACAGGAAAGCAGAACAACGCAATAGGGAGGGTAGCTTCAATAATTCTCATAAAATAAAGTGCCTGAGAACAATCTAAAAAAATATTATTAAACAAGAGGCTTGCATTTCTCTGCCAATAACTGAGAAAGTATTTATGTTAATACATACATAAAATTTCTCAGACGTAACCTCAGCATGCATCTGAAAATAAGGTTACTACGATGCTACGTCTTCTCAGTTGTTGCTTATGGTTGTGAAGCCTGGCAATTTACAAACAGCAATAAGAAGAAGCTACAGTCTTTTGAAATATGGTGTCTGAGAAAAACGTTAAAAATCAGTTGGAAAGATAAAGTACCCATCACTGAGGTATTTCATAGAGCTAATGTGAAAACAAAGTTGGTGAAGGACCTCATGAACAGGAAAATGAGATACGCTGGCCATTTACTCCGCAGCAGTGGAGGTAAACTACCCAATGTCATCTTAGAGGGAACCATAGAAGGAAAAAGGTCAAGAAGACGACAACGTAGGAAGTGGACTAATGACATCAAAGAGTGGAGTGCAACAAGGACGTACGAGGAAGCGTAGAGAGCAGCGGAGAATCGAATAAGATGGAGAACCATGGTGGCCAACCTTCGATACGAAGTTGGCACACGATGATGATGATGATGATACATAAAATTACAAACCCTTGCCATCAAGAGACATTCCAATAAGTTATCACAGAATTTGTCTATTTTAATGTGATATCTTAGAAAGGATTGACTTGGAAATGCCCAAAGAATGTAAATTACTGAATTAAATTAAGGACGACTACAAACATACCCTCTCTGGTAATCAAAATCCAAAAATTCTAGTTGTAAAATAAAACCAAAGCAAACATCCTACCTGGAGATTTCACTATTTTTCTCCCTAATTTTATTCCCTTCATTTTTGATCTTCTCAAGTTTGTTTCTTGTCTCCTCACCTATTCGTTCTTTCCTTATTTCTAACTCCTGTTTTTGTTCTTGTATAGTTTCGATAGATTGATGAATTGGATCCAATTTACTTTCCGCCTCTCGTATTTCTCGGTCAAAAGCTTGAGTTTTGGAGGCTAGTTCCGAAAGCTGTTCCTCTAACTGGCTCCTCCGCTGCATTTTACTGCTTATACTTAGCTGAAGATATAATCATTTTAAAGCTACACTTAATACATTGAAAAAATGTCTGTGCTATGGAAGTGGTAGGCTAACGTACTTAAAGAAGTTCCTAAGTAAAAGCCCCCACCAAGGCACAAACCTAGAAGTACAATACAAAACTTGTTATTTCTGTTGGAAGTAGCAGCTTTTAAGTAGCAGCCTCTAAGCTATCTGTGCAGACATAAGGCTGGGGAGGGGTCAAATCAGTAACTAAAAATTTCTTATAACCCTCTCTTCCAAACTTGCTTCTGGGCTTGTTAAGTGTTTAACAGCCATAACTAAATAATATTTAAAAAACCAAACAATTAGCTGATTTGAAATCAGGGCTACATATTCACGCTAGCGAATAGCGCATAAAACTCCATAATACGACTATTAATATTCTCCGTGAGTAGTAGTAGTAGTAGTAGCGGTAGTAGTGGTAGTAGTAGTAGTAGTGGTAGTAGTAGTAGTAGTAGTAGTAGTAGTAGTAGTAGTAGTAGTAGTAGAAGTAGTAGTAGTAACAACAATAATTAATAATAATAATAATAATAAATTTCCTTTACTCTTCTGCATCTCATTAATACCACACTCATTTGAATTAAATTCTTCAGAATATGGAGTTTGGGTTGAGAAAGTGCGCAAAGGCTAATTTCAAAAAAGATAAACTCGTTAGGGCGATCATGCAAGACCCGACGAAGAAATAAAGATTAAAGATCTGTAGCAGGAGAATGTCACAAATACCTTGCTGCAGATGAATTAAATTTAATTCAGGATGATGCGATGAAAGAAAAGCTAGAAAAGGAGTTTTTATGAAGAACACCGTTGATCCTTCAGATAGAACTCAACTCAAAAAACCGAGTTACTGCCTGAACATCATTGCTTGGATCCTTAACAAAATAAAAAGACTAGATACTAAAATTAGAAAGATGTTGACAACATATCAAATGAACCACCCTAAGACCGATGTTTAACGTCTCTACCTTGCCAGAAGCTCTGGAGGGAGAGGCTTGACTCAACTCAAACTCTCTTATAAGAAATCTACAATTGCTCTTTTCAGATTTATGCGATGAATTTAAGTTGCGATTAGTTTTTAATCATGAAAGACCAAAAGGTTCTCGCTCTGTTGTGATGAAAGCTAGAGGATTTGCGAGGGAGCTTGATCCGGATTTGGAAAGCGAATTCAACAGGGAAATGAAGAACACCGAGAATGCCGTTAAGTTGAAAGGAATAGCAAGAGAAGAAAAAGAAAGCTTCCAACACTTCCTGTAAGCCAAGCCATTGCATGGACAATGTGCAATTCGAACCAAAAAGGTGATGTTGATTCAGCTGACACCCATCAGTGACTCAGAAGTGCCTCTTTACGCGGAATTATCCGGTGAATATCATTCATAGCCGTGTAGACCTTAAATGCAGGTTCTGCAACAAAAATACTTAAACTACTGACCGTATTATTTCAGGATGCACTATTCTTTTCCCGAATGAGTATATCAACAGCCACAATCGTGTTTATCTACAAACACTGGAAAGTCTGTAACAACTTCAATACTGAAAAAATGACAAGTGATATGAACATAAACCGGTACCTGTGATTGATACGCCAAACGTGACAATTCTATAGGACTTTCCAACTGGGACGGACAAAACGATACAAGCTAATAAGGTAAATATTGCTATCAAAGACAAGCCAAGTAAAACATGCCAAGTGATTGATAGGAGTATCTCATCTGAGAGCAACATCTTTGCAAAAGAATTTTAGAATTTTAAAAGCTCAGCAAATGAGAAGGCCTTGAAATTGTGGTTTTGAGGATGTGGAAGATGAAAACAAAAACAATCCCGGTCATAGTTGGGACGTATAGTTTGATAAAAATTGGAACAAAAAAGTGTGTAAACGATATTCCGGGAAGTGTCACCTACTGAAATACAAAAAATAGTGTTAAACAGTACTGCACATATTTTAAGAAGAACCCTTTTGGTCTGATAACGACAAATACTAATTGTTATCATGAATTTTTTTCTTTAAACAATTCATGTTTTAATATTGAGTTTTATACAAATTTTATAGATGTGGGCAGATTTTTAAAAGATATACAAAAGGGGCATCAAAGAAAATGGATGCAGGGCCAGCTAAGTATCTAAGATAATTGGTTATAACTCAGTGCTATTAAGTTCTTAAACAAATGTATGTAACTAAGAAGAATTGATAATAATAATAATCATCATCATCATCAACCTAATGTCATAGCTTGATCCCGACATATTCAAAGGCTGAAGTACACAAACGTTGTAAAGCGTGTTTTATATTAATGATAATAATAATCGTCATCATTCTAATAATACTAAAATGGTTGGTATCAGCCATACCTTTTGTGACTGGAGATCATTTACTGTTCTTTCAAGGCGGCTAATATGCTGTTGTCCATCAATGATTTGCTTATTCTTCATCTCTACTTTACGACCAATCGATTCTCTAAATACGTACAAGAAAAATTTAGAATTTAGGATATGTAAGGTGCAGAAGTATAAAATATGTTATCAGGCTGCAATTAGCACATTCTGTACAAGGAAATTAATACAGAAAGTAGAAATAAAAACAGCTATTCTTCAAATGTACTCATCCGCCCTCCTGGGGATACACACACACAAATAAAAAAACATATATATATATATATATATATATATATATATTTGTATGATGAACGACAAAATAAATCAACAAAACTTAGTTTAAAACTGTCAGTTTCATGTTTTTCCGCTAAACACTTTTTTTTGTTTAGCTGACGATTGTGAAAACATGAAACTTACAATTCTAAACTAGGTTTGGGTTATTTTTTTGTCGTTCACCATATGATAGCTCTAATATTTTTATATTAATGAGCACTGTCGATAGCTAATAATTACTTTGACACTGGTATATATCTTTGTATTTATTTGTATTTGTGTGTACAAAGCTGTGTCATTTACTCGCTGTTGCGATTTCTGGGATCACAGCTAAGTTGTATAGTCCCTGCATAAACTATATTTCGCCAGTGTCCATCCTATTGACCACTTGCTTTAGGTTTATATCATACAATTATTGACAACGGAGACAAAAACCAAAACATATATGTGACAATGTTGCAAAAGGTGTCGTTTTTATCTGACATACCATATCTCGCCAAGCAGTCACTCAAAATATTATAAATCCACTTTTCTCCAATCCTAACAATCCCTACGACTAGCAACACCACCACGGCTATTTGCCAAAGAAGTAAGTTTCATCCAACAGCAATATCTTCTGTAATGAAAAACTAGAAAACCTTATTGCTGATGGATTAATAACCAAAAATAACTTGGGAGTTTTTAATAACTGGATTGCCAGTATGTATAAAAATGTATAAAATTTTTATACTTTTAAAGCAGTTCTAGCCCTCTAATGTAAAGGGTTTTCGAATCATTTATCTTCCAGCCCATTTAACATTCTAGCACAAACAATTGTAATTGTAAAGGGTTTTCGAATCATTTATCTTCCAGCCCATTTAACATTCTAGCACAAACAATTGTAATTGTAATTGTAAAGGGTTTTCGAATCATTTATCTTCCAGCCCATTTAACATTCTAGCACAAACAATTGTAATTGTAATTGTAAAGGGTTTTCGAATCATTTATCTTCCAGCCCATTTAACATTCTAGCACAAACAATTGTAATTGTAATTGTAAAGGGTTTTCGAATCATTTATCTTCCAGCCCATTTAACATTCTAGCACAAACAATTGTAATTGTAATTGTAAAGGGTTTTCGAATCATTTATCTTCCAGCCCATTTAACATTCTAGCATAAACAGTCTGAATATATTAAGCAGTACAACATTTATCCTATCTCTACAACTATTATCAAGATACATACATTTCGTGATCTTTCTCTTGGCATTCATTTGTAACTTGTTGCATTGACTTGGTAGATCCTAAATAAAAACAAAAACCCCGGAATATTCGTAATGAGACATTTTAATAAAATACACATAAAAGATGGCCTTCACAACAAAGGCATATATTATGTGGTGTGTTACACTATGCTTACTTCCATCGTTTGGTTTATTTGTTTGTGTTGAATTGTACTGATCAAGCATCTGCACTTAACACCCACTGTTTCGTACCCATAGAGTAAATAGTAAAGCATGTATGTTGTAGAGGTACTGGCCTGGAGAACATTCAGATGCTTTGCATCAGCAAACGTGCAGGCTCTCATACCAATTAAAACATACAAATTAATCTCACAAGAGTCAATTCCGTTGACATAACTTATCGCTTAATATCTTACACTTATACAAGCACAACAGGAAACTACACTATTGTTAGTAAATTCATTACAAGTCAACCATACTCTTTTCATTCTCAGACAAACCACACACTCATCTCAAACCTGACAGCGACAATTTTCCGATTTAGAAATAAACGAAAATATTTCCTTTATTAGCTTTAAACTCGTCACTATAAAATATCGCAGCGGCTTCCTGTCTTAAGAAACATAACAATTTTGTCTCATTATTTACCGTAAATATCTCGTAATTGCAGAATGCTGCGTTCTTCGGCTGCTGCGAAATGCGCTTAAATCGGGTTTTCTATAATTTCTGTCAAATGGTTAATGCACGAAATACATTACCTTTTTTAGATTGTTCTAAATTGAGCATCCTATCAAGAAAATTCAATCTATTCTCACCTTGGCCACGAAGTTTTGAAGTTTCACTACTAATTCTTCGATCCAAGTCAGTTAAGTCGTATTGGTATTTATCAGCATTTCGAATGTCGGCTTCCATATCTCTTGCTGCGCTTTCCTCGTGGTGCAGCAGTCCTTTCACTTCTTCTAACTAAATTAAAACAATAAGGTGTACAATAAAGTATATCTATATATAGATATCAGCAGTGATTACAGCATCTGAAGGAGAAAAGGGTCTCAGCTATCACATGAAAATATGGTCTCATAATTTGGGTTCGATAACAAGCAAACGTCTGCATTTGTCTTTACAATCCCTGGGATTTTCAATTCTCCGCGTTTTTAAAATGAAGTTAGGTACATGGGGTGGGGCATAGGGCAGCTACACTAGCAGGTCATTTCAACAGCTATTAATTTTTCTCAGGACATGTGCTGTGGCTACCACCTGGCCGGCCTGCTAGATACGCTCTCCTCTGGAAACCTGTAGCCGGACGGAGGAAACGCGGCACACCTGCACGGACGTGGCAAGCAACCTTCAAATAACACATAAAAGCCCGTGGATTGCCCGTCTGGAATGCTCAAGCCCTGGCCGAAGATCGAGTCCGCTGGCACCATCTTGCTGCCCGATGTTCTCCACAGGATTGGAGGACCGGAGGACCTAAGGACTAAGGAAATATTTTAGTACGTACTTCAGAACTGTGTTGGGTGGAACAATTTGATTCTGTCTGTACTTTTTGTTAATCGATGGCTAAGGTCTGCCGTTATCATGTGTCCTGTTAGACAATCGCAGAAGAGGCATTGCAAAAAAAACATTACTTACTCTTTTCATCTGAATATGATTGTTTACACTCATTCACAAAAAAGGCATTCATTATCTTGCTAGATTATTTAGTTTTGAGGTTAAAAATCTCTCCAGATGCCATAGTTTTGGGGTAGCCAGGGTGGGGCCGGTCAAGGTCTGGGCAAACTCTTTTAAATACGTTATTAACTAATTAAGTTATCTTTGCTCAAATACAATGTAACCATTGTAAATGTCCTTTAACCAACAAAGGTTAAAAAACACACCACTGGGAGTAAGAACGTTGTCAGTCTTTTGCATTGCTAGAAATGATTTAGCGAAAAAGAAAGACTTGTTTACTTTGCACTATCTTACATCTTCAAGTTGAGATTGCAGATCTGTTGCTAATTTAGTAAGTGTCCGTAGTTTTTCTTTTAGTGGAGGCAGGTCTTCCCTCATAGAATCACACTAAAAGTAGAAAAGAAAGAGATGGCTGTATGCAAACTTTTATGACTATGTACCTATGCAAAAATAATACAAAATAGTTGGGCTGAAAGGCATGAAGACGAAAATGTGGTGATCTTGAAACGAAGAGATGTGCAATAAGCTTCAATTGACCTCGCATTGCAGGAGCTGTAATAACAGTTGCAAGAACCACAGGCTTTTTCAAACTTTCTCCTTGTCCTCTTACAGAACTAAAATAACATTATCTCATCGTCTTTTCTAACGACGCAAACATATTTGCTGAATGGAAGTGAATGTTAAAATCAATGAATAATCCACCATATTCTCAACAGCCATAAGATTCTGCAACATAAAAAAACTTTACAACATAAAATTAACCAAATATTATGATGTAATACCGTGCTATTAATATGCGTTGCGTTAATGCATGTCAAAATTGGGAGATGGATGGATGGATGGATGGATGGATAGATGGATGGATGGATGGATGGATGGATGGATGGATGGATGGATGGATGGATGGATGGATGGATGGATGGATGGATGGATGGATGGATGGATGGATGGATGGATGGATGGATGGATGGATGGATGGATGCATGGATGGATGGATGGATGGATGGATGGA
>RDPX01000035.1:716201-739985 GCA_003991215.1 Morbakka virulenta
GAGGGAGAGAGGGAGGGAGGGAGGGAGAGCGAGCAGTGTCGGAGAGCGAGGAGGGAGGGAGAGAGAGCGGGGAGAGAGAAAGAGAGGGAAGGTGGGGGATTGGTGGTTTTCTTCATTTACCTCCACTAAAAAGATTAAATAAAAATGGAAAAAAGAATTACGACATACGCGAGCTTTTTCGTGCCCAAGCTTTTGAAGAATGTCCAGCTTTTTCTTTTCTTTACTTAAAGACCTTTCAGTCTGGTGTCTCTTGTCAGGCACTGATGCAAGTCTTTGTTCAAGCTAAAAAAAGATACGGTTGAGTTATCTTAACGTAAGCTATGTGTAGAGTGCTATTATCTTTTGTTAAAGGAGACACAACGGCAAATTATAGAAAGTTTGCTCGTATCAGCCCACCTCAATGTCGGAATGTACAAATGTATCGAATGGCATAGAACAAATAATCAAGTTAGAAACAAACACGTATATCCTATGGCAAACGGTTTACACACCCATGTCGAATTGAAGTGGAAATCCTGCTTTACAAAAAAGGCATAAAATATTGGCTTTTGTTGTAAAGATGCAGCTGCAGTTTTCTTCACTACACATTCGAATCATGATCAATTTGAAATATAAAACCAAACACTGCGGTCTATACCGTATATCATACGGTTTTACATTTTGCGTTCTGAGCTTATGAAATAGTCAGATATAACAATTTTTAGTATTTTCTGACTTTTTTTAACTTTAGCATCATAAAACCACATTTCAAAAAATTAATTCAATGTCACAAAGAGAGTCAAAAACAATGTTTAGACACAACAGCGCTTTTCAATTTCCTTTTCTTCAAATGCTGCAGTGTCTGTAAAACAAAGTAACATTTCTTGATGTAATTCAAACGAAAGTTATTGCTATGAATTAAAAGTAATTTAACGCAATGTAAATTATAATACCCTTTTTAATTGAGCATGTTTGGAATACATGTACTCAGAATGGCGTACATGTCCTTAATTCCTTTAAAATCTGTTACTTTTCATGCTTAATTTCTAGCATTTAAGTAAATTACAGCGAAACCTTGTTTTTCAGGCCTAACACTTGCAAGTAGTTTAACCTAACATTCTAACAATGTTTTGATGATTCTGATGTTATAATCCTTATTACTCTACGCAGGTGGTGGGCGTCCAAGAAGGCAGCCTCGATTTGGTGACGACTGGATACTGACCAGCCAGGTTTTTCTGACTAGTTAGTAACGAATAACTTTTGCTGTTCTTCCGTACCATTGAAGAAATCGATCTCGTCGTTCATGTGTTTTCGAATCTGGTTCGTCGTCGATTTGGAGAAATTTTTTGAAAAACCAACCAGGAAATGTGCGTCTTCGACGCCATTGTAGTTGAAAGAGATATTCCCGGTACAGCCTAATCACTTGGTCACAGCTATATACTGGGGGCCGTTGCTGTGCGCTATAGATATTCACTTGTTTTGGCGGTGAGGGAAGGTTTGTTTCCTGTTTCATGAGGCCGGATCGAGCTCACCGAGGTGGTCTTCCAATCTGTCTCCAGCAGCTTACACACACACACACACACACACGCAGGTGGTAAGTTCAAAAATCACTAACTGCAAAAAAAATTATCTTCTGGCAATAAGTACCTGATTCAAGTTTCTATCATACAATGATTCCAGGATACTTACACCAACTATATATATTTCTTAAAACAGATCATTATTACCTAAGAAAACCCTTCAAGTAAAATCCTTCAGTGTTAAAAATCTCCCATTTCTGTATTGCATGTATTTGGTGAATGATTGGAGGTGAAGGGGGAGATAATGGTCCAAATTAATGTTTCTTAATCCGTGGAAATCTCTTACTGCGGTTCTACAGAGAAAAACAACTTCAACTTTTTTATTTAGTACACTCTCTTCATGCGGTGCATGGCCCAAGAAAACATTTGATGCTCAATGACAAACTACTGACCCCCTCCGAAAAAGACGACCTCTGTCTTAAACGTAACATTTTTCGGAAGAAGAACAGGGTGGCTTTTGCGAAGCTCGAGAAGTTTGTTGAAAGGAAATAGCGCTGTGGGGGCAAATGGCACAAAGATGCCAGAGTAATCCATTCAATCATATTAGAGCCACAAACTCGGGGAAGAAGCCCCATTAAACAATTCCCGCGGATGACTAAGAGAAGATGATCCCTTGGCAGGTATTCGAGGAGAAATGTTTTTCACAGTACATGTGGTAAAGAATTACAAAGTAACAAAGGTACTAAAGCGGAGTAGTATGGCACCACACAAGCTTTTCTATAAAAAGTAAATACTTCTTCTAACTATACAATTGGGTAGAAAATAATGGTAAGTAACGTGTTATACTAAAAAATTAAGACCATATAATAGCTCGTGGGTATTACCGCATAGTCAATTTAGAGAAAAATACTTCCTCGCGCTACTAATGTCATGAAAAACTACAAACGTCTTTCGGCATAATTATTTCATATCCTACTGAATGTTATGCTTTAAGCTATAGCTAAAAAGATACAAATAAATGGAATGAAAAGTCAAGTTATTCAAAAGTTGTTAACATAAGCAGGGGTGAGAATTAGGAAGTAATTGTAAACGCATTATTTGTATTATGTAAAGTATTGCTTGTCTACTGGAATCTCTTGAAGCAGTAAGTCCAGTGAATTTCGGTTGTCGTTCAGTTTAATTTCATATTCCAGCCAATATGAGGCTGCTAAAAGTACAAAGAGCCCCAGATACACTGTCTGAGTCAATCTACTTAGTGAAAAGGTAAAACTAGCGTTGTATGATTAAAATCCTCTCACAAGGTTCACAATTGGGAACACCAAAATGCAATTCGGTTTAATGGGATTGATTTAGAAGTAAATTTATTCTTTGAATTAACGATTTTACTATGGGTCAATCTCTCCCCAAACCGACAACCATACAATCTACTAATTACAAGGAAAAGAACAAACTGTATACAGTACTTACAGGGTCATGGGGCTTAACCTAAAACCCCTCACAAGGTGTACTGACGATGCATCGCTCGACCACAACTAGATTAAATTTTGTTCATATACTGAATTCATTTTTAGATATCATGTAGGGAACGACTGATAAAATAAAAGTTCAAAACCAATGTAACTGTATATCTGACCTCTTCAACCAAAGCATAAAGATCCTTTGACGTTTCGAATCTTCGATGGCAAAGAGGGCATCCTTTTTCTTTCTCGTTGCTGTCTCTCAACTGATTTACATATTTTTTGTAAATCTTTTCAAAAGCTCCGATTTCGGCGAGTGTTCTGTCAAAGTTTCGGAAAAAATATGAGAGCAAATAAAATATTTGTGAGGGTAATATGGTTGGGGTTACAGTACTACCTACACAATTGGAATTTTCTTCTATTTTAGTTTATTTCCTACATTTTAAGCAGAAAGTGAAGACGATATACTACACTACTAACTCTTTCTACTGCTTTGATGTGAAAAATAATTTTTTGAGTTGTTATTAAATAAGGCTTCAGTTTGGATTGAACCCGTCGCTAGTTTCCTGAGAACGTTTTGAAGGCCAACATCAGGCTAAGAGCAATATGTAAAAAAAGATAGTAACAACAAGGTTAAGTTTCCCACTTTTCACCTACAAAGGGCAATAGAGAATGTGGTATGGTTACTTTTTATTTTCGAAGTATTGGTTCAGTAAATGCGATTAAAGATTTACATTAATCTAATAAATAGGCAAAGGTGTGTTGCTAGATTCTCTATGAAAATGGGGGCAAAAATTACTGATGCATTCCGTAAATATGACCCTGATCATTACTAAGAAAATAGGTTAACTAATGTGGACCTTTGTGGTCGGGGGCGGGGGGAGAGACCAGGGCAGGCTATTCACAAACAAATCATTTTATGTAAACAAAGTTTAATGGAGCCTTTCTTTTCAACTAAAAGCTTCTCTATTTTACAAGTGACTCTTATAATTAGATGAGATCAGAAGTCAAAGGATGTCAGTGACGGCTGATCAATAAAACTATTACATTCAATGGCATTTGGTCAACATACATGTACAAACAAGATCAGGATCTATGAAAAAGTAATCGCAGGGAAACTCATCTTGTGCATTAATGCTAGTGTGTCTCACTCATGAATAACTCTTAATCCTTATGCAAGACAAGGTGTAAGCTTTTAATAAAGAAAAGTGGAATGATTTATGTATGCATATATTATGCGTATATGTTGCCGTCCCGATAGTAATACGTAAAATAGTTGTACCCGAAAGTGGGCTGACGACCATCATCATAGTGTACGTTTGTAATAAGTTATTCTAAAACATACTCAGCAAAAATACCCCCAAAAATATTTGAAATAATACTATGTTTGACATGGGTGTTGGTACGTTGGGGGCTTTTTTATGAAAGAAATTTCTGTGCAGATAGGCTGGTCCGTGGTATTCTTGCATTTTATGTCATAGTTTACAGAATAACAGAAATATTAATTAATATGAGATATTATGCTCAGGTCCAATTAAGCCCTGCAACAGTTGACCTTGACCGCGTTCTAAATCCTTAGAAAACTATGTACTAAATACTTAGAACGCAGTTAAAGTCAACTGTTGTAGACTCCTGTGCCAAGTGTTGTGAATAGCTACGATTACGGTCCTTTCATGTGCGAAGTGGCTAGGTACATTTTGTTATTACACCTTACTTCTAAACCTTTATTCATAGATAATCATCATCATTTGGGCAAATATGATTGCCTAGTTCGACATAGATAAATGAAGGCAATGGAAAAGAACAAAAAAGGTAAGAGGAGAGTGAAAGAAGGAAGAAATTTACGAAAAAAGCAACCGAACGTACATGTTAAACTTCTCAAATTCGCCTTGTGCTTTTTCCCTAGCAGCATTATAGTCATTTTCCCCACAAACCTCGCTAACTTTTAGATCAAATTCGGTGATAAATGCTTCTTTTTCCTTCACCTGGTCCCTAAAATGGAAAGAAATCATGTATGTTAATAGATAATTATTGATGAATGTTTTGCCACAAAATTGTTGAGAGATGAATTTGCAATTGATTGCAACTGACCAGCACAAATGTCATCACAAAGTGAAAGTTCACCACAAATCAAACTTAACCATAAAGTAACAATTTACCAATAACTAAAAAAGTACCATGAATAACCACTACCACCAACTGAAACATTACCAGTAGCAGCTCTAAATAGGGCTTGGAAGGTTAAAACACAAGAATGACGCAAGCATTCCTAAGCATGCCAATATTGACATAAAAATGTACCATATCATACCATATTCAATATGACCAAATTCAAAATTAGAGATTTGGTACATTTTAGCCTTTTAGTGTCTTGGGCTTATATTAAAATTTGTTTGAGCACGTTTTGGGTGGTTACCTAGGGTCAATTTAAGACGGTATTCCATGGCAAAGGTCCAAAGTTCGTGCCATCCTGGAGTCAGAAAAAACCTGGCAGCATCTTCATTCCTTTTATTATTCCATTTTGAACAACTACACTGCGTGATTTATTTACTTATTAAAACTTTACGTTACTTTCCTAACAGTTACAATAAAGCTCTTACATCTATGGGTTCCTCTGAGTAAATAACGTTCAGAGTTTTCAAGTTACCAATATGTTTAACATACTTCTCCAAACCTTTGTTCTGTCCAATTAGCATTTTGTCTCTCATTCTTGTTTTTACAGTCCAGTCAACCTTGATTGCTGTTGTTGATCTAGTGTAAGTAATCGTGGCGGCTTTACCCTTCCTTCCCTTAGTAAGTTGCACTTCTTATACTGTTACTACCTACTGTACTTGTATGAACTGTCTACGTCCTTATTTGTGCTCTGCAAATGCCACCTTTACTTGTTCACTCACTTAAAAGGAACCTCTTGCTCAGTATCGTTATGACTGCTTTTCTATTAACGTTCTGCATTGTTATTATTAAAGTGTAGCAAAGAGTGGGGTGGGGGCTGCATTCCATACTGTTGAAACCAAATATGGTTCCAGCCTCATATCAATGACCGTGGTGGCTGCATATCTCCTCATTTGGGCATTTATGTACCAACACAAAGCACTTCTTTTTCATTTCACTTTCTAATGATAGTACATGTGCTGGTGATCTATCAGTGGAGAAGCGCCAGTTTTGCTTGATGGCAATGAGTTTTGTCGTCAATTTCAGGTTGGGTATTGGACATTAGTTTAGTAAAGGTGCTACCATTAGCGTCTGATTAATATCTTATTATCGCTAATGTACTTCTAAAAGTTTCTGAATGGAAAACAGCCCCTTAGCAGTGCCTATCAACACTAACTCAGTCCTGTTTCTCTGAAAATTGAAAGCTATCTTATTATCTTTAATGAATTTCGTGATCTTCTCAAACCAGCAGTCATCCAATCTTCAATGTTACTCCTGTCATTGCTAGTATAATAGACGACTGTAACCCTAGCATATATAATGAGTAGTGCAATTGCCAAGCAGTCTGTGAAATCATTTAAAACAGTATGAATATTAAGGGGCCAAGTAAGCATCCCTGTGGTACACCGCTATACAAAAGAAAGGCCTTGAACTGAATACTGTCCAAAACCTTGGTTTCTTTGAAACAAGGAGTCATCAAACTATACAATCACTTTGACGGAAATGCCACGGATTTTATAGTTTGCAATCTGGACGCTAATGGTATTGAATGCACGAGACAAGTCCATAAAAACTGCTCTTATCAGCATTCCACAATCCACTTGCTTTTCTGTTTTGGTTTTCATGGCAATTTTTTTCTTTGTTCATAGTTCATTAATACACTTGTTGCGAAGTTTCATTTTGGAAATGAAAACGGGTTGCCTGTTTATGTTCTTTAGATCGGATCTTAATGCTTTTTGGGTTCTGTTTTGGGTCATTCTGCTATTTCATATTTTCCGGGGAGTATTTCAAAAGATTAATATTTGGATACAGCAAACAACTTCCTGCTCGCTAAAAAAGCTGTTATGATGTTTACTGTTTTTATCAATTCCGGATTTGTTGTCCTAGTAATGTCAATTTGGATTGATGTAAAGCCCATGGAAATTTTAATGACCCAAACAAAGCCAAAGTTGCCCATGGCTTGTTTCTTTTGGATATTTACATTTCGTTTAGGGTAGTTGATGTTTAAGTTTCCCATACGGATAATTTTTTTCGGTAATTGCTGACGACGCTGTTTCACTTGCTGTATAAAAAGTCTTTGGAAAATACATAGAACTTTTTGGTGAGCGATAGAATACTATTAACCATAGATTTTTGAGTTGCGTTTAAAAATTTTGGTCATAGCGTTTTCCCCATTTAAGTCCCACTTTTAGAGAAGCTGAAACGCCTCCTCCTCCCTCTATATTTCTATCGCGGTTTACGAAATCACATCTGTGAACTGCATACAAATTGTCATTTTCTGTGATATGAGTCTTAATCAGAGCAACATAATTTTGAGGATCCGTTTATAACATTTGATGGCCTAGCAAAACAGCTCTGTAAATCTCAAATGCTTTGCAGTACGACTTTTCAGCGTTCTCCTACACATGCTGCTGATATATTTAAGGTGATAGTCCCGGGCATGATTCGATGCCTTCACAATATAACAATAGCATCATGAAGAAAACATTTTGAGTTCCAACAATAAACAAACTCCATATAGGCACTGAAAGCCAGAGACGTTTAAAAACTCTCATTTAAAACTTCGTTTCTTCAATATTCCTTTGTTGCTTAATTAAATCCACTGCAAGTAACGTGTCACTTTTTTTTAATAAAACAACAAAAGTATAATGGTAGCAGAAAAACCAACACGTTCAGTGCGGACCCCCTTTTGAGCATTTGTTATGACGCGATTTTTAAGTAGAAATGGTCAATGATCGTAGATAAGTCAAAACTCACTGTGAATGTATTGCTAATACTACTAAATTTGACAGGAAAGTTCAAAATAACCATCCAGCATCAAGATGAATTCCTGGGATTCAAATTTGAAATTGGTGAGGCCAAAAAAGCAAGTTCGTTAAGCAAAGTATACATTTTTTTAATTTTCAGGCTATGTATACGGTTGTCAAACGAGGTCATTTAACAAAAGTTGGCGACAACAGTATTTTGTGAGCAAGCCTCCATCAAACTGTTTTTCTGGTTGCAAATTCATAAATTCACATTTTGGGTTAGCTGAGATCCCAATTACGAATCTGCATCTTTAAAAGTCTGCAACAGTTCTGGAGGGCAGCCATTTGCTAAGCAAGTTTGGTCGGAAATAAAACTGAGGAACTCCACTCCAAAACCGAGATCTACTAAATATGTCTCCTTTGATTAAATTCATGCTACATCCAAGTCATTTAACCAACTATCGACGAATCATATAGCGGTTTATATTTACACATTTCACAAAAACTAAAAGTACTTACTGATACATTTTTCTACTAGCATCTCTTGAAGCAAGTTCCTTGTTAATAGACTGCAGTTTTTCCATTGCATTTCTCAGTTCCTTTTCTTTCTCTCTTTTAAATGATATCACTTTATCTTTTAAGGTATCAATGGAGGGTTGAACATCAAACATATTTGTGAGTGCATCCTCATGACGTTTCATTCTTTAAGGAAAGCAACGAAAGTACAACATAATTACATAGAAAAATTAAGATTATGTCAATTTTTCATTGAAAGCAAGAGAGAATGAGAAGACAAAAATCCAGTAGCAACAAAATCAAAAACGAGTTTCGTTTGACTACAAAGTAAGAATGAGAGCCATTAGCATACTAATCAAATGCTCTAAAAATATTTACAAATGTACCCTACAAATCTTCAAAATGAAAGGGTTCCAAGTTTTAGCAGCACTGTAGAAAAAATACATAACTTTTGTAAAAATCTGACACTTAAAAACTATACCAACCATAGAATACAACAGTATATATAAAAAAATATTTCTGTAACGTAATCGTTCTTGCTACACCATGCAAAAAAGGTTCTCTTTTAATACCTTTAACAAATAGCTTTCCTTTCCAATTAAAACTTACATCATATCAATATCCCTTTGTTTTTCTAGCTTTTCCTTTGCCATGTGATCAATCTTAGCCTGTGTTGATGAATTAAGATGAATTCGATCCTTTTCAGCTCGCAATGCTCGTAAGTCTTCTTCTAATGTCTTTTTGTTCGATTTCAAATTTTCAATTTCTTGATTGACCTGAGCGTAATTGAATGAAATTTTTGCATCCTCAAGGTCCCTCTTCGCTTGATTTAACTCCAGTTCAAGATTGTTCAGCTTATTTGAAGAACTTTCAATTTCAGTGAGTTCATTTTTAATTGATGATACCTTTTTCTTGTTATCAACCTAGGAATGTAAGAAAGAAACCCTGAAAGTTATCCAATGAATAATAAAAATAACATCAAAATAAGATCTTCATACACTATACATGAAGATCACCACTTATACCTTGGTCGGCCAGCTGCTACAACTGTTACCAATAACATTGGCATCACTGCTATTGCTACTCTTACTACTGCTGCCGCTACAGTTTGTACTACTCTCATGATAAGCAATGTTATTACTAACACCGCAACTACCACATCGCCTACTCCCACTATTATTTCTATTATGACTCTGATACTTTCAGAAGCAATACTACTATTCTTTTACTGCTAATACTACTGCTACTGGTTCTAATATTGCCACTAACGTTACAATTACCACCACTTCTACCACTGAGTTTCTATTGGTGTTGCTGTTACCACTCCTTCAAATAAACAACAGACGCAATCCAACATCACATGGACGGGAACCTGTTACCGATGACAGAAAATCCCTTGAAAAACTTGTCATAAGACATTTGAACATCTACAACTATAAGACTATTACTGCACGAGTATAGTAATAAAAAGGGAGTTTTTATCGCACCTTGACTGTCACTTTTCAGGTCATTGTATGATACTTGCTGTAAAGGCTATTCATTACCAACACGACTATATTTGATAAGTGTTCTGTATTTGATAAATAGTTTTCTCAGAATGAGTTTATATACTTGTAGGTACTTAATGTAAGGTGGATATAAAACCATCATGGTGATCTCATCATTTAAAAACGTACCCGAACTTTAATAAATTAAAAAATAAATTTGACGATGGTTTTCCGAAGAGATTTCCATGTTATAACACCCAGATGAAAATAATATTAAAGAGTTGCCTTACCAATAAATCCTTCTTGATTCGTATTGTTCCTTGATAGTCATGCTTCGTTTGATTCAAATTGTCAATACGCTTTTCCAGTTCGGCTACTTTCTTCTGTACATTATCCTGGTATGCCAAAATATACGAATCACTGTAATAGCAATTTAACATTGTGGCTACGGAATAATATAATAACTACTACGGAAAAACTACTTAGAAGAAACAAGCAAAACGGCAATCTACAAACAAAAGTAAAGCTATTGCTTTTATACATTTCTTTTCAAAAAGCGTTAATCTTTTTATAACAGGGGCAACGAATTCAATACGAATATCCAGGCACCAAGTCTTAACGCAGATATTGGATACTACTAAGTACAAGCAAAAAAATACATCCCAAGCCTTAATATCAATACTGTATTCTGCAAGAATAACCATATTTAAATATAGTCAGAATTAAGTACAGGGATCCCAAATGCTAACCCACCTAACAGGCTTAATTGATTACACAGTACAATAGTTAATATTTAAAAGTTAAAAAGAGAATTGAAAATTTGACATCTTGACTGTACCTTGTTTAGTTTGCATACAATAAAGCAAATTAATTTATTTCTGCAGCTTACGGTGATACCTATTTGATTTCTGGGGCGTCAAAACAAAGGACCACGAGTCATTGAACATCCTGTCATTTTGTGGCTATCGTTCGGTTTTCTTCATAACATGTGATGGGTATTGTTGTTGTCCGTCGAATGTCAGTAATTTTCGAGTTTATGTGTCTGGTAAAAATGGGTTATTATATGTTTCAGCCTGGACAATCTTCATTATTAGCCTCACTTTTAATAAAACACATCCTCTAAAAACTCCTGTGTCCTCGATGAGTTGCAGGAAGCGAGAAACTGATAAGTAGTTCGTAAATATTGCAAACCTGTAAGGAAGTCACTTGACCAGGTTTAATGAAGGAGAGCAAGTAAGTAAGGGAGGGGGGAGTGGAAACTGAAGACAACGACCATAAAAACCAACTCCACCACAGTTATTTTCAATAACTGCACGCAGTAACAGCTTGTAGTAAGGGTAGCAACCCGTACTTAGAAAGGATTCGTGCTTAACAGGGAAAGAGAAGCTTACCCAAAATTACGTTAATGATTTCACTTTTACAGTGGAAGTAAGTCCTCTTGAAAATTGTAATTAAAAAAACAACAAAATCTAATTCAGCTCAAACAAAGCTGATAACATGGGAGTCTGTACAATAAACACTTACTGTTTCTGTAAACCTGATACAATGAATTATTTACCTTTTCAGTAGTAAGCTGGACCGAAGGTTGCTTTCGACGTCACTGTTGTAGATTTTTATTAATACCCACTGGAGAAATGGCCAAATTTTGAACTACACACAACTAAAACTTGCTACTGGTACCACATTGTTAATAGTAGTTTAGTTGAAATTTTCATGAAATACCATTTTATGCTGAACAAGTATATACAATGCATATATATATAGTATATATATAGTATATATATATACTGTTATATAATATTGTCATAAAGTACACCATACTGTACTACACAAAGATTTAATAGCATAAACTATGGCTTACTAAAACACACTATTTCATAACAATAAACCAGAACTTACCCTCTCAGCCTTCCCCTTCTCAACAACACCTTGATACTCTGCTTTTACTAGCTGCAAAAAATTATCTATGTCGTCTGCTGATAAATCTAAGTCGGAAAATCCTACGGAAAAAAATAATGAATGTGCAGTGACTTTGCATTCTCTCCTATCGGAAATGGCAATTTGATAGTTTTAAAAAAATGAGTCACTGTCTTTAATAAAAAAACTAAGCATTTGCTGTTATTTAAAATAAATTCAACGAGTCGTGATGCAGATTGGGGGTAGAACAAGCACAAATACTGTACCAACAAGGCTACTCTTTATAACTAGATATCCAAACTCCGTACCGCACGACTCTTTAACTGCATGTTTGTGAGGAAACCGTGCACCTTTCAGATAAAGTCTGCACTGAAAATTTTGAAACCATATATCAAAAACCAAGATTTACGGAAAAACAACAATAAGCTGTACACAAATCATATTACAAAATGCAGACAATGACAAGTGTTTTGGAAAAATATGCATGTTCTGTCTCATTTTTTCAACATGGAGACTCTCACTTTTATTACGCTCCTACCTTCTGGAAACATTTCATATGCCAAACTAATAGACGATTGCTCTTCAAAATGATATTCCTAAGTGATAGAAATACTTTGTTTATGATGAAAATACATGGCGTTTAATAATGAGAAATCCTGTTCTCTTTTACTGTTGTCAAGTACTGTTGGGACTAAATCACAATTAACATTGGAAAACGAGAAAAAACGTTCCAGTGATTTTTCAAAGTGCTCAACTAAATCAATTTCAAGATTTACTAGACTCTGTCTTCTTGAAACTCAAAATAAATATGGTCAATTAAATTATTTGCATTGGATTAGTTTCTGGAATCCCATCAACTTTGAATTAAGATATTTTTTCGTGGATTTACAAAATACTGATTATGTTCAAATTTTTTCCAAATTCACGCCAGAGTAAACATAAAACAAATCAGGCTGACAAAATAACAAAAAACAGCCAAGTTTGAAATAAAAATAAACAAAGCACAGGGAGCAAATAGCTTCAAAAAAACCAAGAATTCATCAGATTCACATCATCTGAAAGGATTTCTTTCTGAGGTATCTCTCTTAATTGGCAAGATGCCATTTTTCACTTATGATTATAAAATTTTGTGCGCAAAATGTACTGGTAGGCATAGCAAGAGGTCAAAGCCACTGAATCGGTTTGCTCAACCTGCCGAGATACTAGGTATCAGAACCTTTTGTAAATTGATCTTCAAACCAACTGCTAAATGAAAGAACATTGCAATTAAATATAAAGATCAAATGATAATAAAACTATACTTTCCCATCAAATTAATGCTCTTTAATTTGTCAATCCAAAATTTTTCTTAACAAAATTAGGCTGTGTTCTATGCTGTCTTCATTCACAATGGTGAGCATGCGAGAGCACTATTTGTTACGAAATACACTAGCACATATAAAACTATCAGCCAATTAATAATGTTCGTATAATGAAGCTGTTCTGCCTGGTAAGTTGCAAAGTTTGTTCTTAATTCTGCTTTCAGGATTAATTTACTTAAATACATTTGGAAACAAATTTGTCGATGAGTAAAATACAATGGGAATTGAGTGCGTCTGTATCACCATGTCTTAACAAGACTACGTACATGGGTTGGCATATGGTTTATGATAAGGCCTGTCTACCACGAATATTAATGTCCTCTCTATCATACCTTCAATGGCGTGCTTGTCAGCTAGTTCGTTCACCAATTTGTTCCGTGCATTAATGTTTCTTTTGTGCGTCTAGCAAAAAATACCCATAATGGTAGAGCAAAAATATGAATAACACTGTGGGTTTTAAAAAACCTGCAAAATTGTTAGGTATTTTTCAATAAAAATGTCTACAATTTTTTCAATTCGTCAGTGAGTAATGTATTCGGGAATCGACGTGGTTTTACAATATTTTAACAACAATAAAAACAAACACTTCCATTCTTATTTATCTCCTCGCTGCTCCCTTAATATTGTCACGGCTTCCTCTGTTGAACAGTGAACCATCCGTTTGCACAAACTAAACGGAAATGGTGCAACAAAACAGAAACTGATTCTTGACCACGATTATGAATCCATTCATCATCAGGAACAGGTAGCTCGATTTCGAGCAGCCGTGGCCCTCGTCACCAGCTCTTTCCAGATGTTCTGGTCTTGGGCAACTCTCGTTGTTTCTGATGAATACGTTATCTTGAGAAATATCAACAAAACCAAATATATCCACCAACAATCGATTGTTTGTAGTTCTCACAATAAAAATTAAATGCTGCAACCACTAACAAAAATAATCGCAAAATGTGTTATTGCGAACACATCCAACTATACACAACATTTAAAAAATGTTTATTTAAACTGTAATATAGAAGCTAAGTTGCTATTTGTAATACCGCTTTTATGCAATTTCAAAGTAAAGTAATCCAAAGTATAACTGGTTATTATCTAAAACATTTGGAAAACGATATGGGTATTTTGTGACGTTATATTGTATCAGGAAACATACATTTGATGGAGCGTTCGTTAGCATCACTTCATGAATGTCATTACTTACATCAAATTCTTGTTCAAGCTTTCCTTTCCTCTGTAATAACTCTGTCTTTTCTGTACTTACTGATTGTAGCTCTTTGTCAATATTCTGAAGTCTTCTTTCAAGCTGAACAGGACCAAAAATATGAAACAATTGTACAAAGGGAATTTTAAGAAAAACAATGAATCAATTAAAGCAAAGCTATTTCTTTCAAGGCCACTGTACCCAAAAGTTGATTATTAACTCTCGCAGTTTATACCAACACTACGCTGGAGATAACATAATTTTGTGTAGAAAGCCTGACGCATTGGTCAAATTCACCTTACTGTAATTTGAACATTCGTGTTTTTTTATTCACTTATACATGTATTTCAATATATAAAACTATACCTTCACACATTTATTATTGTTAACAGATAATAAATAAGAAAAGAATAGGGCACCCAAAGCGTAAGTGGATGGAATGCATCCGAAAGGGCATAAAGGGAGTTGGGGCAGAAGAGGATGACGCCCTGGATCAAAGATCGTGGAGGTGATTGACTACCGCAGCGACTCCACGCTGAAAGTGCTTCCCAGCCTTCCATAATACGGTATTCTTTAAGAGGCTTTATTTTTTCTCTTACTGAGACACATACATTAACAAATAAGTTGAAAGGCACAAACAATAGCAGAGACAACTTGGAATAGGTACTCTGATAACAGTAATGGCCGAGTTATTTAAAGTGAATGGTTCCTTGCTCGTGTTCAACTCCGTGGTTGCCTTGTTTTTCCAAGTAAAGATGTCCAATTATCGTTCTCCTCCTCAGAAATTGGGAAAAAAGAAATCGCCTTCCATTAATTTCAATACATTGCTAACTCCTTAAATTTGTTTATATACAAAAAATGTAAGAAATTTTAGAGTTTGTAATTCTCGGGCCTTGACCTAACTGTGCCATACATCTGAAAGAATGCCATTATTACCAGCAGTCCGAAATATTAATAGATTTAATGTTTTATATTTGGATACTATTACACCTATGCTAACTTTACAATATACCAAAATAAATACGGTATTACAAATAGAATTTCAGTACTAATAATGCTTTTGCGTACAACTCTGGTGTTTGACTGCATTGTGAAGTCACGAGATCTTCTTACAGGCTGGAAAATAAACTGTTTTTATGCAACATTTTAAGAGTTATATATTATGCAGTCTGGCTACCACTATGGCGGTCATCTTTTGTGGAAGATTCTATGCAGCAAGATGCAGGTTTAAGTGTAACAGTTTGAATGTTCAATTACCAATTTTCTGTTTGATTTCTTTCTCTGCCTGTAGCAGATTGCGAGCTAACATAAGTTAGCTTTTTCTTGTGGCGTTTTTTTAACTTATTTAGGCTGGCCATTGGCTAAAATACTCTAGCCAATGCGCTAAATGGCCTAACTTTATTTCTCTTCCCCTAAATCAAACAAGCAGCCAGTTTCAAAGCTTTACTTTTTACTATGCACCTCACATGAATTCATTTCGTAACATCTAGTTGGTCTTATAGTCTGACGTATTAGTCAAGTATTTTATATGATATGAACGGTAGGTAGCAAAACATTAGACTTAAAAGGGAGAGGCTATGATGCGATATCAAAGTTTTATCTAAAACACATCAAAACTCCTACAGTCCATCAAAAATTAACACAGTTTATTACAGTAATCAAAAAGCAATTCTTCAGCTTTTCCACTACACTATAGGAAAAATATATGGTAATTATGGCATATGGTTTCTCATACCTGTTCCGTGTTTGTTTCTTTGTCCCTCCCTTTTTCCTTATATTCTAACAGAATCCTTTCCAATTCATCTATGCTTCCTAGGTACAATAAGGAGCAAAGAAAGATAAGTGTCCCGCTAAAGCAAGTGAAAATAAAGTTCAAGTCTGTGATGCGCAATGCGCTACTATATTTCTTTGAAAGAGCGTCCACCACCGATTAATCCAATTTAAAGGAAAATCCCTTAATTTACTTTTTTTAGCTCTTTCAGTAGTTATTAGAGGAGAAAGCAACCCCTGTTTGAAGGTGTCTCATATAAATTTGCCTTATTCCAAATGAAGGCTTTTATGTGCTTAATTCTAATAACACAAGATAAAAAGTTGCACTGCTAAAGGTATCAGTAATCAAACCTCTGCATTAGTAATGGACAGGTTAGCGGAATAAGTACGAAAAAAGTACCGAGGGCAATACTATTCACAGATAACATTGTTTTATACGAAGAGACCTAGTAAAAAGGTGAAAAGAGCCTAGAATCTGTGACCGAATATTACCAGCACCGCCTGGATGCTGATCAGTTAGGTTCTCCTGACTGGTCAGTAACGAATGACCTTCACTTTCAAGCTGTTTCTTCCGTACCATCAAAGAAATCGACCTTGTCGTTCTTGTGATTTCCAATCTGGTTCGTCGTCGATTTGGAGGAGGGTTTTGGATGTTGTAAGCTCCGGTGGGTTTGTCAAATCTAATTTTTTTCTGGTAAAATCAATCTGACTGGCTTGTGGGTTGCTGGTGTTCTTCAGTCCCGCCTTGCTAGAATGTATAGGTGACACCCACGAGTAATCCTGGGAAACCTCGAGTGGTAGGATAACAACTGTTATCCTACCACTCGAGGATAACAACTGTTATCCTACCACTCGGAAATGTGCGTCGCCGACGCCCCTGTAGTTGGGAGAGATACTCCCGGTGCAACCTACGTACTTGGTCACAGATACATATTGGAGGGGTGTTACTGTGGGTTCTGGATGTTCGAACAAGGTTGGTAGCTGGTTTCATGAAGCCGGATCAAGCTCATCGGGATGGTCTTCACCTCTGCCTCCAGCAGCTTACACAACAACAATGGTAAGTGGCAAGCCACCGTTGAAATACATCTAACACCAAATAAGGGAAACTTTTAATCAACACCTCGTAAAGCAATTAAGCACTTCCAGGATAAATTAATAAGAAAATAAGGAAGGGTATTGCAAAGAAGATTGCCCAGCAGTAGTATGGATCATGGTCAAAAGACAAAAGGATAAGTAGCGGATTGTACTAACACATGTTTGGTTAAAATGATGAACAGATATTTACATCTGTTAACGCTTTGATCTTTGAACGGATGGAGCAAACCCTAGACTTAATAAGTGCGTGCTGGTAGACAGTGAAGGACCAGAAAAATGTTGAAAAGCAAAATGAGTATAGGTCGACTGGGGGCTCAATCAGCTTTCAAAACGGTGACTATCCTTATTTGAGTGAACATGTCTAAGTGTCTTGTCCTTCGTCGTATTTATTTAGTTGAAATACCTCATGTTTCCAAACTATAAACCACTACAATTCTTCACAGTGTTCTTATCCCCTTTTCTTGATCTTTTCTTCCCGGGTGACTTGTAAATGCAACATTTTAACATTAAAACATTATTACTGTGCTTTAATTAAAAACTGTTATCCCTATCTGTTGGATAAATGGATAAACAGACGAATTGATAAACAGACGGGTGGATGTATGCATGAATGAGTGGATTGGTTCATGGCTGGTTCTCTAGAATCACAGAAAGACCGATCGATTGACGAGTGCAAAGATATGGGGGAGGGGGTGAATGGTTATATGGCTAATGTGTGGAAGTAAACAATAAAGATCATAATAAATCTCTAGAATCTGGACTTGTACTACACAATATTGCATTTGTGTACAAATATAAAGGAAATTTAAACAAGTCATAAAAAATAAAGCTTACCCTGAAAAACATTAGCCACGTTGTCAATCAAGGAGTCCTCTGTTTTCTTTAATTGTATAATGGTTACTTCATAATTTGCTAATCAACAAAGTAAATTAAAAGGTACGTCCTGATTAATTTTCATCAAAATTAGGTGCAATACTATTACAATAACTACAATTTTAGATGTTCCAACAAGTACCTTACAACAGCTAAAATGTTTAACTTTACAAACAGCATAAACCAGAGTTACCTAATCAAAGGTCAGCGTATCTGCAACCAGTTCTCGAAATCCAAAATTCTTCAATCCATTTGGTTTCAAATGAAATACATATGTGCATCTAAAACCAGAGAAATGTGGTACAAGTACCACTACAAAAGTCACGGTAGATTCTTTATTTATCATTTACATCAGTGACATGGAGAGAAGCGAATGAGCCTCTTGGTGGGATATTAAACTTGAATGAGGAGGGGAGGCAACCACCTGGAAGGCCGAAGAAGAGTTGGGTGGCGACAGGATATGAGATTCGTCGGTGCAAGCGAGTACGATGTATATGATAGAGGAAGGTGGAACTGCATAATAAACTCCTCACTTCCGAATCCAAGTCCCCAAGAAGGGCACCGTCTGAGCCCCAGTTACTGGGGAAAATGACGTTAAAACCAAAAAAAAAAAGAAAAGAAAGAAGTGAAAACAACCAGCTACAAATAGAATGTCATGGATTGGTATGCATGGGTAATCTTATGGCATGCACAGCGCAATGCTCTTCATGGTCGTTTGGCCTAAGCAAACAAGTAACAGAAGAAAACAACTAAAAATTACTTTTGTATTAGATTAACGTGAAAGCACACACGTACGTATGTGTTTGCTACGTTTGCCAGTATTTTACAAATTAAAAAAAAAATCTATAACTTACAAATTTCTCGTTCCATCTCGGACACCTCGCCGGATACGCTGTCGATTTCTTTTATTCCCAGCTAAAAAAAACATCAAAAATTGAATACAATAATAATAATAATAATCCACACATTTCGGTCTTCTGAAACAGTTAACTTAATTCCGGGACCTTTTCTTCTCCATTTTGCCGAAGGTGTTGGTAATAACATACATTTTGTAAAAGTATCGAAACCCTAAAATTTGTACAATGTTGTTATTCCTAATTCTTCAACAACAATTCGTTACATGTATTTGTCGTTTTCTACTCCTTTTGCAATTTATATCTTATTGCATCCACACCACTACTCGTACCAGAACGAATATTCCAAACTGAAAAACCCTCACATGCACCCGAATAAAAAAAAGTAGGCTGGTCTTAACCTACCTGACAGACGTGCATGTTCATATCTTTCAAATAAGTTTTAGTTGATAGCTGACTCAAAGTTAAAAGTCTACGTTCATTGCGAATTTCTATGCGTAGGAGTAAAAAACCTCCATTTAAATTAGAACATGCACTCAAATTTTACAGTCTGTTTTGAGCTCTTTCGGGGCTTGATTTATTTAGATCTCTAATGAAATTAGACCAAATCCTCCTTCTTTCTGTTTTCATGACCCATTAATGGACAAACAATTTCACAAGGTATATGCACCGCAATTTCTTTACTTATTACAGTCATCGGCGTTAAAGAATGAATAAAAACATGTAAGTTTAATACGCCTCTTACAATTGCATCTGAAAGTTCAATAATCTACACCAGGCTGAAGGTCTAGAAAATACAGATCAGGTACATCTGTAAATAGGGACGTCAAATAGAGTTTGTGTGGGGAAAACCTATGTGGTGCCTTAATTTGGTTAATCTCTAGACCACAACCTATTTTTCACAAATAACAATTTTTTCGGATGAAAAAAGCTTACAAAGAATAAAAATTCATGTGGTTTCTGCTTAGAGGATTGAAACACTTCGCACAAGACAGTCCTTATCAAACTTGTTACATCGGTATTTACGATTCCAAGAGAATATTTTATTTGTACACGATTTTAAATATGACAGTATTGATCTACATTTCTAGATTATTTGCTCGCTAACTAATTACGAATGAAAAAGGTAATATAAATGGAAAGGACACCAGGAAAAGGGGGACTTAAGGGAGTTAAAAATGTGACAATATGTAAATATGTTTATATAAAATAAATATACTGGGTCTTTCATTGATGGAACCCCTGGTAAACAGTGGGCCTGTTTTTGTCTTTCACAGATATCCACCTATGAAAGACTCGAAAGGAAGCAACAGATCAAGAAAAAGTGGGACAGAAAGCACGCAAGACACCATAAAATGCATGAGATACGGATCGCTCCTCCAGGACCTTTCGTGGGAAGGCCCGTCCTCTTGGGTTGGTTATCAGTTAAGGCTCCAGCATCCCGAGACCCCTGTCCTGCATGGTTGGGCCGTACAGCAGAAGACCCGACCAAGAAAAGATCAGAGCTCTACACTTGATCTTAGCCAAATAAATTAAATAAACTAATTTTACAAACCAAAGAAAACAATTGGTTGGCAAACTACAGGTACTGTTGTTTTGAACCAAAATCCGAAGACATTTTACCTCAAAAGTCATTTGGTAATAAATAGAGGTTACGTTAGAGGAAACTCATTTTGTCAAAACTGACTATTAAGTGATCTAGGAAGCCACAACCATTGGTACAAATACGGCGTACTGTAATTTGAACATTCATCTTTTCTTATTCATTCATGTCTGCATTACAAAAAAAGCCCTATTCCTTCACACATTGATTATTGCTTAAAGACGATAGATCTTACTCATCATCATTAGACGACACTGTAGCACTCTTCTTAACATTCCATTCTAGCCTTTACAAGGCTTTATTTTTTTCTCTTACAAAGTGATAAATTAAAAAACAAGGTGAAAGAACACACGATAGAAGTGAGAACTTTGAATAAGCCCAGTCGTTTATGGTAGGTGAGTGCCTGCTCGCTTCCATCTCTTCGGTCTCCTGGATTCTCCATGAAGAGGTTTTCAGTGATCGTTCTTTTCATGGCTTAGTCCATTAACGTTTCAAATAAGACATAAGCATTTAATACTCAAAAGAAAAATTTCACAATTTCACTTGTCTTCAATTAATAATTACCTCCAAAGGGGTTACTTTCTCATCAAGCTTAAGAATAGAATCCTTGGTGCCTTCAGATTTTGTTTGTGCTTTTTTCAGCTCTTCACCGATCTGTAATGTACAAATGCAGACAGATAATACAGTCTTAACAAATCAATCTTCCGAAAGAAGTCCGAAAGAAAAAACTAAAATTTTCGCAAACTTCTATATATACTTGAGAACTCAGAGGAAGCCATAAATGTAAGAGCTTTATCATGTCATGAGTCGTAAACTTTTTCTGAGCTCAGAAAAAGCTTAAGACTCATGACATGACAAAGCTCTCTCTCTCTCTCTCTCTCTCTCTCTCTCTCTCTATATATATATATATATATATATATATATATATATATATATATATATATATATATACTGTTTTTTACTGAATACCAAAAAACGAAAAGAATTTTAACGTAGTCATGCCGAAAAAATAAGGTAGTGACCCTCCATAAATATTCTCAGAAGAGAAATAAAAACCTTGCATATCTCATTAGTGTGCTTTCCAGTTGCATTGTATTACATATTGCAAGAAGGCTATATTCCAGTAAACAAAAATAAGAAAATATTTTGTTTTAGTATTCCGGCAATTATTAATATACTAGATGGTCCAGAGTCTACTTTCTTCTACTTTCTTATATTCTACAAAACTATAGATATTTTCAAAAAACAAACTACTTATNTGTTTTTTACTGAATACCAAAAAAATAAGGTAGTGACCCTCCATAAATATTCTCAGAAGAGAAATAAAAACCTTGCATATCTCATTAGTGTGCTTTCCAGTTGCATTGTATTACATATTGCAAGAAGGCTATATTCCAGTAAACAAAAATAAGAAAATATTTTGTTTTAGTATTCCGGCAATTATTAATATACTAGATGGTCCAGAGTCTACTTTCTTCTACTTTCTTATATTCTACAAAACTATAGATATTTTCAAAAAACAAACTACTTATTTGAAATTTTCATTGTATCAGTATGACCACAGAATGAGAAAAAACCGCATGGAAAAATACTTTTATTTTTAACTGTCAACTATAACCTATAAAACTAGGAATATACACTTAGTTGCCAATAATGAGTGAATAGTCCTTGACCCCTAAAATGTAAGAAGTGAAGGACCCACAAAGGTTTTTCTATAATGAGGTCCTGATCTTGGCCTGCATGAAACAATAACTCCGTGAAATAAAAAAGAAAATAAGAACCCTTGCGGTACACCTTGACATTTACAACATTAAACATTGCCGCTGATATAAGCCGAACAAATTGTTCGATGAAATAATTTAAATCCATAACTTTTACATTCTGAAATGTTGTAAGGTTAAGCTGCCGAAAAAAACGCCTGGTGAATTAAACTTCCATGTATCTTTGGGGTGTTCTGTAACTATTTTTTACATCAGTTTTGAATGTATGTTTTGGGTTACAGAGAAATTGGCGTTTGGACTCAATCATAAACCAAAAAAAATAGCAACGAGTTGTCAGAATAATAATTCCCTACATAAAATCTGAAGGAAAAAATACATAAAGTATACTTGATCAGCTTTGTCCTTATTCTGTCTTAAATATGATAGCTCAGTTCCGTAAGTTTTCACAGTAGCCACCTGAAAACAGAGCAGTTGATAATTTCAGTTATTTGTTGTTTCATTAAACAGGCAAAGCCAATGGCTCTTTTCTATTCTAATCAATGCATAACAGACAAAGTACTTTCAATTAAATATTAGTTTAAATAAATATTTACATGACCCACTATTCACCATACATTTTCTAAATTACGTATCAATACAAAGGACGTAAATAAACATGGAAATACGATCTTGATTCATGTCTTGAACTTTTTACGACAGTTTGAGTGTTCTGAATGTATTTGATGTAGCAACCCAATAGGTGAACATTGTTATCAGTATACGGAACACCCTAGTAGGTCTTGCGGCTACCAAGTAACCCTGGGATATGGCGTTCTCTATTCTTTTTTCTGTGCAAATCAAAAAAGTGCAACCTTTGTTTGCGGGGAAAATTCGAGATCTTTAATTACGCTAACAAAGAGGAACTGTTGAACAAGCGAAGTGAATTCATTGCAAAATGTAGACACTTAAATTCTTGTTAGCTAATTATAAATCAAAGGACTAAGTGTGATAAAGCAATTAATCTTTTTATTACTGCATATTTAATTGTACCAATTATGTCAGTCCCATGTGGGTAATTTTATATCTTTTGTAATTTTATATCTTTTGTAATTTGTTTTAGTTATAACTGGGTACGCAAGAGAAATATGTTCATTATGTTTAGCTGACGATTGAGAAGACAAGAAAATGACAGTTCTAAACTAAGTTTTGTTAATTTCTTTGTCGTCCACCATATGATAGCTCTAATATTTTTATATTATTGAGCACTGTCGATAGCTAATAATTACTTCGATACTGGTATATACATACATACATACATACATACATACATACATATATACATACATACATACATACATACATACATACATTCACATACATACATACATACATACATTCATACATACATACATACATACATACATACATTCATACATAGCTATATAGATCTAGATTTTTAGGGGGAGACAGACTGACAAATAGAAGGATTGAGAGATACACACAGAGAGAAAGATAGGGTGGGGGAAACAGGGAGAGAGGGGGAAACAGGGGGGGAC
>RDPX01000035.1:740839-754313 GCA_003991215.1 Morbakka virulenta
GAGAGGGAGAGAGTAAGAGACGGAGGGAGGAGGTGAGGGAGAGAGGGAGAACAGGGGAGAAGGAGAGTGTGCGTGTGCTACGTGCCTAATGATCGTTTAATACGCGAAAAATTGGCACAATATATGTACTTATTCCTGAAGTTGTTAAATTTTTTGTTCATTTTACAAACCAAAAGTGATGGCAAGGAAGGCATAAAATTTGATGAAAACACTAAATGTATTACGAACAAGTTATAAGCAAAAAAGCAAAACTGTTGAACCCCGTTAGAGACAACAAGTCTATGGGAGTGTTTTATCATTAAAAGTAAAATTCACGCTACATTTGATTTCGAGTCATAAAGTGAAAAACTTCGGGACTGTTATTGCTGTACCATGACCTGAAACAAGTCTGAAACTTCAAACCAGAAAAAAGGCAACCTTAGTGTTCATAGTAATATCTGAGATACAGAATCATGGAAGAATTAGTGTTACTTAATCACCTGTTCTTTTCTAAAGCCACGTATGTTTTCCAACGCTTTAATATACCTAAAAAAAGAATGGGGAGAGAACGAGTATAAGCTCCGAAAACCAACGCTTCATAACACGGCTGCAGGAACTCTGTTCGCAAAGCCGAAGGACTGGGCAGCAGAGAAATGTGGTTCACGCCCGTCCTGCATTACTGGTCTGCTGAGTGCTGATCTAAACCTACAATACAATAAAATCGTCAACTTTTGAAAAGTGATATTTCCAATCCTAGCAAACCATGAGGTTTCCATTATCTTAATTTATTTACTTATTTACTGATTTACTTACTTATTTTATTTTTTCGTATTAACGTTCTTTCACTTCCACTGGATTTGGTCAGTATCCCTTTTATGTGAGTTTATAGCGATAGCAGAGATTTTTTTTACAGGGCCTTCCAAAAGCCAGCCCAAGGCCTTTTCTCTGCGCAATCAATGACCCTGTTGTGCAGTCGTGTTGACCAGTATCCTGTGAATTCTCAAGGTTTTAATACATAGATCAGGGTAAATGCTTTTTATAAATATGCACTGTTAAGTCGCTCTCTTCCTCCCCTAGGGTTTAAAACAATGTCAGGGCCGCTATAACTTGGTCAATTCTTACAAAATCAAGTCTTTTTTAACCATAATATTGAAAAATCTTATGTTGGAAAGCTTCACAGGAGAAACTTAATTTACTCTACTACAAAAGGGTACATTCATAAAACTTGGGTTAATCAAAAGCTCAAATCTGTCTTTAACGAAATAGCGCCGATATTTATAAATTATGCCAAAGGAAAAGAAAAACAACACCTAATAATATTACTACGGTGCTACTGCAGCATTTAGCAATTCGTTCCATGACCTCCAGTCTTTCTTACTTTATCCAAATAGGAAAAACATCCCTGCTACAGGAAGTGTGATCTAAACGTCCCATGTTTCAACTTGCTTCTCTGATTAGAGGTTTACAATACTTTGTGGTCATGCCGAGAAAACAAAGCAAAACAAGAACCAAGTAAAAACATCAAATTCTTTTCTGATCCCGGAAGAATAGGCCTCAGAAACAAAATCAGTCTATGAACTTGCTAAATTTGAATTATTAATCGTCATACAAATCCCTTATTAATAATAACCTTATTAAATAACTAATTATTAATAATCGTCACCCTTTCCCCTACCCCTTCTATTTCTCTAGCCCCTCCCTTCCCGCATTACTCTCCAAGTGCCAATTTCATTTTCTCACGTGTGTTGATATGCTTTGGGCATATCTCACACACATACTCACACACACATACTTACACACACATACACACACATACACACACATACACACACAGTGGAAGCAAGTAAAGTAACTTACCTTGTTGCTGAAAAAATTTCATCGAACTTTTGCTTCAAAGCCTTTCCTTCACTCAGTGGCCTATGAGAACAACCACAATTGAAAAAATTGGTCAATCAAAAATTCAAACCCTTCTCCAAAACCTCTGAAATTAGGGTACGTTTTTCGGACCGCAGAAGCGTACAAGAATGTAAAATATAACAGTATAACAAATAACACCTAAAAGCCTGCTAGTTAAAGAGTACAAAACCAACAACCTACGCCATGCAGGTATCGTTCAATCAAAGACGAAAAGATGATAAAATTCTAGTCGGTATTTAAAAAAATTGCAGTACAATTTAAAATCAACAATGTAAAGAAAGAGTGAGAAAATTTGGGCTGGCTAACTGAAGCATTGGACAGCAGAGTAACAAGAAGTGACAGGCAAAAAAAACAGGAAAAGCAACTAGAAGCCCGAAAGAATCCTCTTATACTTTCATGAATTTTAAAAGTTTCATCCAATCCTATTAAAACAAAAAATATTTTATTTCCATTCGCAGAGATACTATCCACTTATTTATTTACATTTTTCATAATTCAAATTCGACAGTAAAGAAAAATGAAAAATCAAAACACTTTCTTGTAAGATATTCTATTTTAACAATATAACCAATAATTACTCACATGGTAAGTGAAGCAAAGCCAGCTGACTATAAATTAACACTACTTAAATCAGGTAGGCAAACATTTTGCCAAATAAAACATTTATTTGGAAAGCAATACCTCTTATACTGCTGCAGCATACATCAGTGAAGCTGTATCAACACATTTTAACATCTATAGTATCTGACATGGTCAGGGGTCCCAAAGATTGCATAGTAAACAGTCTTCATTTGCAATTCAGAAGAATTTCTTATATACCTAGCTTTGTATGGCATGGGATTCCCTTGCTGCAAAATTACTTAGCAAAAGCAAGAGACAATCTAAACAACTGTGTATTTCATGTATCAATATCGTGTAAGAAAAAAATTATTCTCGTAATATCATCTACACTAAAACGGCAGTCGATATGGTCTAAAAGCAATGAAAACCAAAGAAAAATAAGGAACAACAGTAAACACGTACCGATGAAGAACTTTGTAAAAGTAACACTTCCACCAAAAGTAGTGAAAAAACTTCTAAGGGTTTTGTCAAAATGTAGGGCGATGATTATAATGATTATTACTTTTCTATTATTACTTATTATTATTATTATTATCGAGTGGTTACACACCATTTATTGGTGGTTGGGTGAAAAACCCGCATTCAGCGCCCAGCAACAAGCCAGGTAAGTTGAATGCAGGCACATGTACTGCAGCCATAAGAGTGAGATAAATAGAAACCAAATCAAAATGGCAACATCACTTCAACCTTGCAAGTGCCACCCCACAACCAGTGAGGAAAGGCACATTATTATTATTATTATTATTATTATTATTATTATTATTATTATTATTATTATTATTATTATTATTATTATTATGTACNCACATTTTAACATCTATAGTATCTGACATGGTCAGGGGTCCCAAAGATTGCATAGTAAACAGTCTTCATTTGCAATTCAGAAGAATTTCTTATATACCTAGCTTTGTATGGCATGGGATTCCCTTGCTGCAAAATTACTTAGCAAAAGCAAGAGACAATCTAAACAACTGTGTATTTCATGTATCAATATCGTGTAAGAAAAAAATTATTCTCGTAATATCATCTACACTAAAACGGCAGTCGATATGGTCTAAAAGCAATGAAAACCAAAGAAAAATAAGGAACAACAGTAAACACGTACCGATGAAGAACTTTGTAAAAGTAACACTTCCACCAAAAGTAGTGAAAAAACTTCTAAGGGTTTTGTCAAAATGTAGGGCGATGATTATAATGATTATTACTTTTCTATTATTACTTATTATTATTATTATTATTATTATTATTATTATTATTATTAAGAATAGCAACTTTCTTTTAATATTGGCTATGTACAATATGGCTGACGAGGACCGTTTCAATACCTGTGGCAACAAGAAGTTTTGTTACTGCCATGCTATATTCAATATGCTTCATAATACCCAATCGACAGCTATATGCTGCCTCGTTTTCTTTTATATTGACAGTGCTTCGCGAAGAATGTCTTTTTGGTACCGGTAAAGACTATTTTCTGTATTTCCTGCAAGTTTGGCTCTCCAGGAATCAATCTGAGAAGACTCTGAATTCCCTTTTTCGCCAAGTGCGCCAAACACGACAGATATGACAGTTTTGAAATTCTGAACTTTATGGACTCAGAGGAAAGCATAGATGTAAGAGCTTTATCATGTCATGAGCCGTAAGCTTTTTCCGAGCTCGGAAAAAGCTTACGACTCATGACATGATAAAGCTCTTACATCTAAGGTATGACAGTTGTTTTGAAATGTCTTAGTTTCATTATTTTTTACTATTATTATTATTCACTATTATTATTATTTCTTACTATTTTTATCATCATTATCATCATTATGATCTACAGGGGTTTTTTGGTTAGATTTGTATACAATTACTTACCGGGTCACCCCATTGCCCTGAGGCAAGTAATGGGTTTTGGGAGCGGCACCCTTTTCGAGTACCTTTATATACGCCTACATTGTAAATATGGACCAGACCCGACAATTTAATATACGAATGCCTATCATACAAAATGTCTTTGTTGTTGAAATTTATGTGTGTGTGTGTGTGTGTGTGTGCGTGTGTGTCTATGTATATAAATTTAAAATATATAGAAGATAAAACTTGGTAATAAAAATAGGTAGGTATTCAAAACTTTGAAATCTAGAGGGCCTATCTGAGTATTATTCTCATTATGGAAAGACTCTTGGGTCTGAGAGTTGTAAGAACTGGGCTCAGTACAACATTTTTCGAACACAGCCCTGTCAATGACTGTGCAACACGCTCCTCGTTTAACCATGCGACAGGCAATGTAGGATGATTTTCTCTGTAATTGGTTATCCAGGTTTTCCTTCCTGCGTGTTTTAATCGTGACATCATCACTAGGGAGGTTGCCAACCTAAGGCTAAAGAGTCTCCTGACCATGCCCGGGTTGGCCTCCTGCCGAAGGCCAACCCGGCATTTCAAGGTCTTGCAGTAGGTTAACAGATGCTACACATTGCCCAAGGGTGACCTCGAGGTTATTCTGGCAATGGGTAATCTCATTCGCCCAAGTCGAAACTCCACAACCGCACACAGTTTTATGTCAACACCCGGGACATATCATCATTATTATTATTATAAGTAGTAGTAGTAGTAGTAGTAGTAGTAGTAGTAGTAGTAGTAGTAGTAGTAGTAGTAGTAGTAGTAGTAGTAGTAGTAGTAGTAGTAGTAGTAGTAGTAGTAGTAGTAGTAATGGTTAGTATTTAGGGAACATGTTTACTAAGGAAGTGGCTCGTAAGTGACCATGACCTTCACCTTTTTCGGTCTTAAGTTGTCGCCAATACCTTCGTCACATTTAAACCATGTTCAGGAGCTCGACCTCTCATCCACTTAATTATTCGTGTTGCCCATTCAGGCCTCTGCTTCGTTTACTACCAACGAACCCATAATTAACAAGTTCTCCATATTATCCTTTCTCATTACACGACAAAAAATATTTGCTGTCTCTTTCTTAATCACCTCACTTTCCATTGCTTCTCTTCTCGACACTTCCCCATTGGACCTCTAGTTGTGAGCAAGAAATCCTCCTCATATATCTATGAAACCACATTTCAGCTGCTTCTGTTGCACTTGTGTCAGAATTTAGTGTCCATGATTCACAACCATAGATTTCGACTGATATCACATAGCATTCCAATACTCGCTTCTTTGTTTGTAGTCCAAGTCCCAATTCTTTTAAAAGTTTCTAGTTTGCTGAGGCTGTTTTTTGCCATTCCTATTCTTCTCCTGATTTCGTCATCACTTTTTCTATTTTCTATTATTAAAATTCCAAATATTAAAACGGAGTTTCAAACTCTTCGTGTAAGATTTCATGTTTACTATAAACTGCACTGGGTAGATAAGTGATGGGCTAATACAGCCTCGCCCAATAACAATAAAACCCTTTGTAAATACAGTAAGTCTCCATTATTTCTATTTTTAAACAACAAATATATCAAAACAGCCTTTTCTTAAAACTTCCACAAAATGCGATATCTTTATATCTCAGACCGTCCACTTATTGGAAAAGAACTCACCAATTTGCTTCTTCCTGGTGGCAAAATATGACATTCTCAATTATTGCTTTGGAAACACCCAGACGTATAACCATCTAACAAAAATACAAAAGAAAATATAGGAGAATATTACCTATTAATCACAAACAAAGCACAAAGGTTCAACTGTATATTCAAGTGTACAGCAGCATACACAGGGGAAAATGCCTTTGTCGTTGCTTGACCGTTATCGGCCAATTGTTGTCACTACTTCACAAAACTTCATATCTAGCTGAATTGTCAAACAAGAAAAGTGAAATAATACTGTGGCGTTACCTGGATCAATGCCTGTAAACTATGTGGTCGTCAATGTTGGCAAATGACAAAACTGCTGAGGGAAAAGGCTATTACATGTCATAGCCACTTTACTAAATTCAAGTTGCCTATGCTTAAGAAAACTTATTTTTATTATTCTCTGTAAAAGTGCAGTGGTGGTCGAGTGGTTAAATCAAAAGGTAACCATGTGGTTCGGAGCCTGGTCAAGTTGCCTATGCTTAAGAAAACTTATTTTTATTATTCTCTGTAAAAGTGCAGTGGTGGTCGAGTGGTTAAATCAAAAGGTAACCATGTGGTTCGGAGCCTGGTCAAGTCCCTGGAAGTACAGTGCCCAATTTGTTTCTCTGTTTCAAGTGGCATACTACTGAGTTTGTTATTGTTTTCGGGGATAGAATTGGTAAAGCAAGAAATCGATAAATAAAAAGATTAAAAAGTAGAAAGAAAAAGAAATCAAATAAGAAAAGTAAGCCTCCACACTGAAGTGGCTTTGAACCCTTGTTTTGAGTGAAAGATCTACAAAAAAAGTCATATTTTAGTAACAAGATAACGTTCATTTTCCAAACATACACTTAAATAGTGTCGTCACAATATTTACCGTGCCACTGACAAAAAGATTTACACTTCCCTTGTCATTGTGGGATTGAACTGCTGGAATGTTCTGGTTAAGAACAAAACTCTGAGAACTTAATCATAGACCTGACACTTGCTTTATTCAAATCTGTGGTTTCTTTTCTGGACTTCAGTTTCCTATTTCGTGGGATGGCAACAACAGCATACGCAGTATAAATGATATACTTTTGATATGGGATTGTTCTGCAATACTGCATATAGTTGATTTGATTTTATGCGCAATCCATTTCTCTTCATTCCCTACTACCTATTTTGTTTTTTCTGTCCAAACTCTGGTCAAATTTCACACTATAATACAAATTAAACGTGCCCTTTTTAACAGCACGTAAAAATTCTTTGGAAACTTGTTCAAACCGATATAATTCTTTAATGTGCAAAGCATAATACTTCTTACATATACTACTGTTAAGAATACCGGTTTCCCTTTCTTATTCTGTTTTATCTATGGGCAAGGAGCCGTGGGTTAACTTTATTGTAGTTCTACTGTAATCAAGGGTTCTGGTTTCCATTCCACGACTTTGGAACTTTACGATAAAAAGCCATTGGTTGGCATCAGTAGAGGCATCCAGCCAATAAATCCGCCATAACAAAGTCACTCTTACAGGTATAGTCTGAGCTCCGTTACCGGGAGAATACGACATTAAAAATATATCATTAAAAATTGTTTTATGCATGAGGTTTAACAGGGCTTTAGGTAAGGGTGTGTTTGAGAAGACAGTAATGTGCGGCAAAATCCGGGTCTTCCTGTTATACTCAGTTGAATCGACACATCTGTTTCCATTCTAAATACAAATGATCACATATTATTCAAATTCGAATGAAAAAATGTAGACTGACACTTTTTCCGGTTTCATATAGTTGTTTACTATAATTTGCCACGCTCAGGAATCACCTGAAGATGATGCAGAACAGTAAAAACACTTTTTGGTAATGAGCAAAGTACCAACAAGCACCCTGTGCAAGCCTTTCTCTTCTACTGACTGTTTGGTGAACCTAAGTGAAGTTCCACATCCAAAAATCTGAACCTCGATTTATTTCTAAACTTTTATGTTAAAGAAACATTTGTCATCCAGTAGTGGCAAATTATAGCTTTGTAAAGTGTGAATATATACTTAAAAACAGCAACCCATTACCAAAAAATGACGAAAAAAGGGGGTAACATTAAAATCCTGCCAATTTTCTGACAAAAAGGTACAGCAAAGGCTACAAGAGCAATGTGTCTAAAATTTCAATGGCTAGATATTTAACCTCTTTAAATTTGAAGAGGTGTAACTTACAACTCCCATTTTATTTCCAAGTTTATGTTCAAACTTTTGAGTGCAAGATGCCTCATATAACAAAAAATGAGAGAAAAAAATCCACAAAAATTGGGCAATATGTTCTAAGCAACCACATTGTAAAGAACTGCATGGCACTGGATTTTCTTCGAAAATTTGGTGTAATTTTTCAATTACTGATTTTGTCTCCCCTTAAACTATACCCTTTAAGGGATGTACATAATCAGTAGTCTACCACTTAAAACGATAAACTGGGAGCTTAATATTAGTCAGAAATATCTTTTTGTCATGTTGCAAATATTTAAAACAGGCAAATCCTACAACACAAAAAAACAGAGAGATCTTTGAAGCATAAATTGCAAACATTGTAACACAGTTTCACTAACACAAGTGGTTAAATTACAAAACATCAGTATGACTAAAAAGAACAAATATTTTTGGCATACCTCCCTTGTAAGATCAGCACATCTGCTGCTAATACTCCTTTTCTGTGGGCAAAAAATTGAAATATAAGAATAAAACATATTACAGGCCCTATTTAATCCTAGTTTAATCCTAGTTTACAACAACAGCTGATTTTCAAGCTTATATAACAAACCATAGTGTTATTCGAAATAACATTGTCACAAGTAAGACGAAAAGTAATCAAGAAGGATGCGAACTTTTATATAAAGAGCTACATACTGGTCTACATCTGTCTATATTCTACTAAACTAACTATCTGTTCTATCCACGTTCCCAATGTATAAGAATAATAAATGACTAGGGTAATGTATTATGCCTAACGTGTCGACTGTAATATAGTAAGGAAGTTTCATAAAAGATAACTATCTCATTATTGTTATTATTAACATATTTCCTTTTCTTGCATAATCAGACAATTCCTAACCGGGTCACCCCAGTGACCTAAGGCAAGTAAAGTTTTTAGAGTAAGACACACACACGACATTAAGATAAATAAATATAAAAATATAGATATGTATAAAAAGATTAATTAAATCAAATTGATAGAAAATGAAATTATTTCGCCTGCGAAATTTATTTTTTAATTTAATGTTCGTGAAAAGTTGTAAAAATTTGATAGTAGAAAAAATTTATATTTATATATATATATATATATATATATATATATATATATATATATATATATATATATATATATATNAACTACACTATCCATTTCGACAAGCCTGTTTCGTGATTTTACTCACTCGTCAGAAAATGTTTCCTGACATTTCCTGACGAGTGAGTAAAATATATATATATATATATATATATATATATATATATATATATATATATATATAATCTTTAAGTGGAAAGACACTTTCTCAAAACGTGACCTGTACTGATTAAAACTATTTTCTGGATCTCGTGGAGACTATGTTCGCCTTGTAATTTTTCGACAAACCTTTGAGTACCTTTCTTTATCATGCCTAGGGCACCTACGATGACAGGGACGGTCGTTCCTTTTAGGTTCCACATTTTGTCAATCTTTATTTCGCGGTCCTTATATTTACTAAGCTTGTCAAACTCCTTGACAGCTATATTTTTGTCTGGTGGAACACTCATATCTACCAAAAAGCAGGTCTCATTTCTGTATTCTTTCACAATAAAGTCTGTGGGGATTGCCTTGAATTGTTCTGTCTGTATTTACTGGGATAGTAACATTTTGGGCTTCAGCTATTCGTGGGGGATGGTGTTCATACCAGTCCTGGTGGGTCTCAATACCAGTGTTTGGAAATACCCCAGTGTAGATATTGTCCGATTCTATCATGTCTCTTGACATACTGGGGGTCGTCATGACATCCAGACACTAGGTGGTCTATTGTTTCAACAAATTTGTCACAGAAGCGGAATTTCGGGTCTGCTAGATTTTTTAAGATTCTGCTTTCAATCCTACACTCCTCAGCCACTGCTTGTTGATCGACATCAACGGTTTGCCCTCGGATTACATGCATCGATCATGTGGAGCCTACTGACTGTATCTTTCTGTTAGCTGGCTTTGACCTTTCTTTTTTGCATATTCTTTCCATATTTTTCGTTAGTTTTGGTTCAACTTTATTATTATTATTATTATCATTATCATCATAATCATCATCATCATCATTATTATTATTATTATTATTATTATTATTATCGTTATTATTTTTTCAATATGAAATTTAGCTTATTTTTCTGCCTGGTAAAACTGCCGATATTTTCCTGGTGAGAGCTATAACAAGTACCTTTCAGAGGATTCTAGGTGTTCCCAACAAGTCAGATTTTTGAACTAGTGCAATATTTACATGGATTCTCTAAACCCTACTTTTTACAAAGTTTCCAATGTATCAATTTCACCACATAATCATGACATCTCTTATATTCTAGCTTGGCTTATGTGGTGCATTCACTTACTATATGTTTGACAGTCTTACTTTTTGCCATCCTGCATAAATGGTGTATCAGAACTCTTTTCGATGTTGTGTTTGGCATAATTTATCCTAATTGCTTGTTCTAGTGTAGTGCACAACGGCGCTTCAGTCTGAACCTTCAAATTTCCATGTACTAGCCATTTCCAGAATTTTTTTCCTATCAACTACGTCAGGCAAATGCCTAACAAACCGATCATACATTACTTTTTCAGTCCAATTAACTTTTAACTGCTCAGTCTGTTATCTTTCTAACTCATTCTTTAATTTAGTGCCTTCCGCCTTGATTGTCCTAGCCCTTTTCACACCTTTTACAAATTTGTCAGTAGAGAGAGTTCTTTACATATAACCCAAGGCAATTATCTTCCCCTGTAACTGACATTTCCACACCCAATCAACCCCCGACCTCATCCTCTTCTCTTCGGATGCCTGTCGATATCACTTTTAGGGTGAAAGGCGGCATACATAGTCATAGCTTTCCTCGTTTTTCTAAGTTCTTCAATTCTCTACTCCTCCAATCAATAATACTCGCTCCATATCTCACTATAGCAACTGCCCAGATATTGATTGCATTAATTTTATTCTTCCCATTCAGTTTTGATTTAAGGATCAACCTATGTCTTCTTGTGTATTCCTTGGTAATTTTCTTTCCCAATTAACTTTCCTTGATCTTCAAGTATAGCCTCTATTATCTACCTCTTTCATCATCTCTTCATTTGGAAGCTGAATTCCATCACAACTCCACATTACTTTAAACAAAACTCTTTTCCAAGATCTTCGCTAAAAACAAAAACCATATTTACAAGAGAATCAATTTGATCTTCCCTTTTTCCAAAACGTTTAAGGTCATCCAAAAAGAGGTGATTTAATTTTAACTCTAATTTCCAGTTAATTAATGAAGTTAATTGGGTTTAAATTAAATTTTAATTATTTCATGCCATCCATATTGGAACTTGCAGCATTGTTATGTCCTTAAACTCTGTTACAAAGACTTTAAATAGAAGCATGTCAAAAAATCATTAATGTGATGAAATGCATTCATGGTCCCAGAAATCTTCCCAAATACTGTCAAATTCAATTCACATCAATTACAAATGCATCATAAAATTCGTATGCTTTAGCCTATTTCAAGTTTTATGTGACTTAGTCTTTTAATCCTTCTGTTCAATTGATACTTTCAAGGTTTTCACATTGCTTTTTCCTCTTCCTCCTTAGGTGCCGTGTCCTTGCAGAATGTTGGTGGTCATGCTTTGCCACAGGTGCCTGTTCCTTGCTGCCCTCAGTAGTTGCATTTTGCTCTTGTTGGTGTACTTTGCTATGCTCTTCAATTGCTTTTTCATTTTACGTAATTTTGCATTTCAGTTTGTAATGTTTTAATATCTTCATTTCCTATCTTGCTAAAAATTCTGCTCGTTTTGCAGATACTTTTATAATTCTGTGTCAAGTTACTAAATACAAGCCTTTAACAAACTTCTTTTGAATTTGCTTCTTCTTGAATAATGCTTTCTCTCGGTCCAAGCTTATAACACAAAGTTTAATTTTCAAACCATCTGAACATATTGCCAAATATAAAAACCTTTTACAACAACCATTCCCTTCTTCCTTTGGTTCTAGCTTACTCTAAAATCTTTTAAATTATGTAAGGGAAAATAAATACCTGTTTATTCTTGTCAACTATACTTATAACACCTTCAAGTGATCTTGCCTCAGTCTTTTTGAACTAAAGATTGAAAATAAAGTACAATAAAACAATTAACCCACTGCTAATGGTTGAATATATATTGCTTGAACTGCATAAAATAATGACAATATATGATAACATTAAAAATGTATATATAATTTCATTTTCTCTTCTACCAAGAGAACAATGAACTCCTAAACAAACAAAGCAAAAAATAGTGAATTGTGAACACAAGTTGTAATATGTCTCTGGGCATTTTGTCAATTTGATAGAAATTTACAATGTTTTTGCTCTGTTTCTGAGTTGTATTTAGCTGATGAATGTAACAACATGAAACTTGAAGTTCTAAATTGACAGTCGTTTCTTTCTGTTTTATTACTTTATATTTCATGTACATATATATATATATATATATATTTGACACAGGAAATGACTAAAGAAAGTATGCCAACATTTACTTGAATAAATCAAATTTTCGTCAGACAGACAAAAGTTTGAAATAATAAATAAAAATTTGATTTACTCAAGTAAATGTTGGCATACTTTCTTTAGTCATTTCCTGTGTCAAATATTATTGTTATTAGCTGAAGGAGTTTGTCAGTGTTGGTTTGGCATATTTCCTGTGTCGAATATATATATAGTATAGATAAATGTGTAACTTTTTCTGCTTTCTAAAACAATTTATGTCCTATCCTTCTGTCTTAACTGGGTGTCTTCTTCAGATATTAGAAGTAACAATTCTAAAGGCAATAGAAAAATTACTTGCAACTATTTGTGTCAACTGTTGCCTTAAAATATAAATTTCAAATGAGTAGAAGCCATGTACATTAAGGGAAGTATGCTTTGAAAATGTGAAAGTTACAATCAGAACTTACTTACTGTGCTGCAGTGACAAAATCTACAAAAATGCATGATGACATAAAAACCAGTATTTTAGTTCATTGCTATGAAAAGCAACCCACAGGATCTACATCTACAATAAATTATCGAATGTATTTCCTTGTTCACATCAAACAACTGATATTTTAATTCTGATGTGTTAAAGATTAAATGTTTTAAAAAAAGGTCAAAATGACACTATTCAAATATTATAATGTTCACATGGTGGCAGTCGCAATCATGATAATAAGAATTTCAATTGCATCCCTCATTTAT
>RDPX01000035.1:758064-770095 GCA_003991215.1 Morbakka virulenta
CAGTCCTCAAACTGGTATTTCATGCTTGAATGAGACCAAGCATGGTCTTCGGGTTCTGAATGAATGCCAGATACCACAACAACATCAAATGAATGGAGAGCCATTGAAAGAGGTTGATAAGTTTCAATAACTAGGAGCTTTTGTCTAAAATCTCACATCTCAAAACCAGAGTACCCAAAGCATGAGCTGCATTCCTCCATCTCTGGAAATCTGTAAGTCACAAAGCATCAGCTACAACACCAAGCTAGGCTTGTTCAGAACCCTAGTAAAAACTGCCTTGATGCATAAGATGACCAAAGGAGATCCCAAGAAGCTTGACATCTTCCAGACCAAATGTCTTAGGCAAATCCTAAGAGTAATCTACCAGAAACACACCAAAAATTCAGTTGTACTGGAGAGACCTAAGATAGAAAGCATCACCAGTGAATTAAGAAAAAGGAGATAGAAGTACATCAGCCACACCAGGAGAGACACTAATGATAACTGTGCTTTGATCTGGAGCCCTGATGGAAAGAAAAAATGAAAAAGGCCAAAAATCACCTGGAGAACAACTGTTGAGAAAGAAAGACGGGTTGGTGGATGGAGCTCCTGTGATAAACCATGTGTCACAAAAATCAACAGGGCACCATAAAAACAGAGTGTGGGGGCCTTATGTGCTTTAATTCAAAAATATTCATAATTACAATTCATGATACAGTGTTTTATTTATTCACCATAACTTTTTTTTAAGTCACTCAACTTAACAAAATATTCAACAAATGAGTTTACAAAAATGAAAGGTGGTTAATCCAGAAGTCATAAATAAAAGGAAGATAGTATAAAGGGAAAAAAACAGGAATTCACATGAGACAATTTGTTTATTACATCAGGTGCTGGTACATCTAGATGATTAAACTTTGTCTGCATTGCTATTTCAGCAGCAACACATTTATGTCTGACATGCTCAATTTTTAGGACATTTATAGTAACAAGTGGGACTGCATCTTGAACATCTGGAAGGCTACCTGACCTCAAATGATCTTTTATAGCTTCTAAGAAAAAATATCCTAAAAGAACACATTAAGGTCAAGTGTTATAAGTGGCCAATGAACCCGAGAATGAATCTGTCATCACCTTGACTGCTTTTACTACTGGTTCAAAAACTGTACCTTTCTATATGACTGCCTGTTTCTATCTATAATGCCTCTTCATCATAAAGATGAGTTTATCATAAAACTTCCAACTTGCACTGACTGGACTACACAAATTCTTCAGGAGTGCAAAACCATCTGGACCTTCAGTGACAAGAAATAAGCTTACTTTCACATCAGCAATTAAATTTTCAGCAACAATGGCATTCAACTGATCAGCCTAATTGGAAATCTATTCTTCCCAACTTCCAACAAGGTGTTTGAATGACAAATAATGGATGACAGGGTTTCACTTTAAGTCATACCATCTCTTCTCCAATCTGCAGTATGGTCCACATACTTCTTGTTCCATAATAGAGCTCCTTGCTGTAGATTGGTGGAAAACAATCTACCAAAAAAAGATCAGTCTTTTCTCAGGAGGGCAGGAAAAATTGAACACTATCAAAGAGTGTAGGAACAATCAATTTGCCAGAATGAAACACACTATTGTAAATCTTTCAGAAATCTTGGCTTCCAAGTCTTTGAGTAGAAATTGATTTTTGAACTTGTTCAATGTAGCAAGATTTAGCATCATAAATCACATTTCTACAAATATTGGTAGTCCATCTGAAAAAACCTCAATATTCATCAGTCTCATCATGCTAAAAACAAACATAGAAATGATGGCAGTGAGCAATGGCAGAAAAACAATGAGGAATCTTTTAGGAATCAAATGGAGAACCTTTTTCTACCTTCTCTAACTTCTGGTGTTCTTTGTGGCTTTATCTTAAGACCTATACAACTATTTCTTTTAATAAATGACCTTCCTAATACTGTTGAAAGTAGGATTACTATCTTTGTCCATAACATACTTTATACTCATGCATTGAGAGTAAACCATCTTCTTTTGATCTATCTAGGATTATTGGAGTCTTTAAACATGATCTTCAATCCATTGCTGATTTTCCAGTGGCTTATCTTTCAAAATGCTATCATGACTAAGGTTTTCACTACCAATATGCATAGATCTGCCAACCTATTTCCATAACTGGTTCTCATCTGCCAGAAATTCTCTCAAGCTTTTAAGACTTACCACTACTAATTACCTTTCCTGGAGCAATTGACAATTTTTGGGCAGTGAATGATGGTGTTCTCTATTGTGCTCACCCATATCCAACTCCTGAATCCATCCCGCATGTCAAAAAGATATTAGACATTGCATCTTATCTCTCTTCTACCTCTTGCTTTCTGGGTGACTTTGATAATGTATTCCTGCCTTTTATAATATTTTATTAGTATTTTTCCAATTCTTGATGTGTTTTCTATTATGTCATATTTGAGTTAAGCTCAGTTTATTTGTCATATTGTTGTAAGCCTTTTTGTCTCATTTATTACAACAACCAACAAAAACAGGGGTAAAACTCACAATTCATAATCAGAACTCACCTTCTGAATTGAGTTCATACTTCTGATAACACAACAATCATTTCCTGTCACATCTTTAAATTTTAGTTTAACTTGTCCTTTAACTTCTTTTTCACCCACAACCTATGATATGAATAAGAAGTAGATGTATTAAATAAAAAACACTATATGAGAGGAATTTCAAGTAGTCATAAATGGATACAATCAGTATTCTAAAAGCCAAGAGTGTTTATATATTTTTTTTAACAAATGAATATAAAATGTCATCAGCAACAGTGCTCTACCATCTTGATAATCAAATATATGAGTAAGAAAAACTAACTTTACAGTACTCAGAGTTTCATGTATTTAACAACCTTCAGCCCAAAACAAAAGCTAGCTAGCTATATAACAAAATAAAAAGGTAATTAATGAAAAAATGCAAAGCTTTTCAACACTCTTAGTTTCATGATTTCTGAAGCAATTTTCAGTTGAAACTCTAGAGTAAACTCTCGGCTCAAGATTGATTGACAGGGCATGAACCCCAAATATTGAAAAGTTTTGCATTTTACATTAACTACCTTTATATTAAATCATATTGCTGTATTTATCTGTGTATTGAGTACTCTATTTTGAAAAATAAAAATGGAAATCAATCAATCTTTTGGAACACAACAAATAGCGATTCCAGTCATTTCTAAAGTTATTCAAGCAAACAGAATAGACAGGGGCCAACCAACAAAGCTTGCTTAAGAGTTAAAAATGTTTACTTGGTAAAATTTCTTGAAGTAATATAATTTATGTATAGATAGACAGAAAGAAAGATAGATAGATAGATAGATAGATAGATAGATAGATAGATAGATAGATAGATAGATAGACAGATAGATAGATAGAATAGATAGATAGATAGACAGATAAATAAATAGATAGATAAAGAAATAGATAGATAGATAGATAGATAGATAGATAGATAGATAGATAGACAAATACATAGATAGATATATTGACTGGCAGTGACCAATGTCATGAACAAGAAATGCTGGGGATGTATCCTAATCATTGGCTTGTTCTTTTCACATGTTTGTGAAGATTCCAAGTTCCAGTTCACATGTTTGTGAAGATTCCAAGTTCCAGTTCACTTTTCAGGTCACTCCAACCATTAAACAAGTTTGACAAACAATGTTATTAAAGAAACTCAATTTAAGCTTAAAATTAACATATGTAGGCAATAATCAAAATTTATTCTCATCTCTTGTCCATTACAACTTATATACTGTATGTTTCTAAAATTATTATGTTGAATAACATATATAATATTTACAGTATAATAGTGTTGGAAAATAAACAAAGTCAGCAATTCTTCAACCTAGTCAATCAGATGTCAGTTCTTCCCACTTACCAAGTATTGATCTTCTTTCAATTTCTTTAAATGTGAATTAAACCAAAATCAATATTCAGACAAACAACTAGCCCTGGAATTGGAAAGTTTCAAATATTTCTCTGATAGAGTTAAATCCAAGGATAAATGTAAAAAATTATGTTTCAGGCTTTCTTCAAAATAAAACACTATGTAGCACCTTACTTTTTGTGTTTGGGATGTAGCTAAATTACCTATGGCTCTATTTACCACTCAACTTCAAATATTCTCAATCCTTTCCAAACCCAGATTTTTCCCAAGCTTAATGATCAAGTTCAAGATTCTATAACTGTTTGATAATATGTAAAACAAAACAGAAAATGAATAAGCAGATTACCTTGGGATCATGAATAAATGCAGTATTTTTTGTTCCTGGTGGCATATCTCCAGTTGTAACATATCTTAAACTCTCTATTACAGTCTGATAAAAAATAATTTAATGATAAGCTGTACAGTTTAAACCTAACACAAGCTAAAACAATGCATGTTATTTAAATATATCAACAAGTTATGATTAAAAAGTAATTAAGTATCTTAAGATGTATATAAAAACACTCAAAACTAGAATATGACAGGTATGAAGAAAAAGTGTCAATAGACTGGTTTTTGCATACCAAAGTAATAATTCTAAAAGTAGCAACTTCCTACTTTTGTTCAAGCTAGGTTTTGTAAATATTTTTTGCTGTTTGGGTAAATATTTTTGCTTCATGCAAGTCTATGGCTGATGAAATTTCTGAAAAATGTTTTCTTCAGTCTTCCTAAATGCCAAGTGGTCAACCATGTAAGGATGATCAGCTAAATTTGTTTTCTATAACTTTCATTTAAAACTAATATTTCATTTATTATTAGGTGGCATTTCTTCTTTTAAAAATAACATATTTTTTTAAAAATATCATATTTTTTTAATCTTGAAAGAAAAAAACTTGGGGTCATATGGGACAAGGGGTACCTATAGCAACTGACCATAAGCAACATTAGCCTGGCCTGGGGTACTTTATTTGATGAAGTCCTCATTTGTTCTTGTTTATGAATCAATAGGGCTTTTATAACTGGCACTGGTTGTCAGTATAACATTCTTCTCCATTACAAAAACCTATGAAGGTAACCTATAACTTATACTTTTCACGGAAGACATGTGACCATAACAATTTGTCACTTGCTTCACCTTCTGCCAAAAAGGTCCCTTCACATATCAGGACTAAATCTGACACTTTCGTTTTGGGCGTCGGGGACAAATGCGTACACAGAATTGATGTTATTATTTGCTTGAGAAATATCAAATTTAATTCAATGAGTTTCGGCGCAGGAGGAATATTGGACTCTTTTTACACCGGCTGTCGTTATTCCCACCCTCTGTTGGGAAAACATTTTTGTTATTCGTGGTTCTTTTTACTGTTTTAAATCATAATAAATGTATTTTGATAACTGTCTCCAATTACCTTCAGTGTAGTCAAGGCTTACGCCCACAAATTATGGGTAAACCATGTGCTATGAGGACGTGAATCACTTCGTTTCTCACCACCCTATTAGTTTGGGATAGTTTTCTCCAGGATAACAACTTGCTTACCTTTGAGCTCGCGTCAAGAATGCCTTTCACCTCTGCTTAAAGACAGTAGCGATGGTCAAGAGTGACTCTGCCATTTCTCAATACTTTGAGAAATGCTGTTTTAGCAAATCTAGAAGTGATTCAGTAGCATGAAGATCACTACGAACAAACCGTGAGGTATATATAAATCGTTCACAGTTGAAAGTTTAATCTTACTGGGGATGTCTGATTGAACAGTGAGATAATTTTCCATAGGCCTACTACATTTGAACATTTATAAGAACACATCACTCAACTACTTCGAAGAAGTTGGCAATTATTAACTTCTGCCACTGATTGTCATCAATAGTTCCGAGGTAAACCTATGTGGTAGGCCTAACTTCTGGGTTATCTTACCTCTTGATGATTGCTTGTTATCAGTTTTGCTCAGCAAACTAAAAGCCATACCGAAAGCGACCTTCTCAAGCGTTGATAGTTTGAAGTTAATCATGCCTCCAACATATATAAACCCAACCTAACATTTAGTAGTGTATTCACTTGAATATCCACTACATCTGTTTTTAAGGTTACATATATATATATAAAGTAAATTTATCATGAAGGGCAATAAGAGCCTACCGTCTTCCCTGCACCATTTGAGCCCACTATTAAAGTTAGCGGTGTGAAAAATTTGATTACACTTGGGTCTTGTGTGGAATAGCTTCGGACCCCAAGGATCGCCATTTTGTCGACGAGAGCCATTATATCTTAAGCTAGTCTTAACAGTTTATGATTGTGGTTTACTGGAACTATCAAGCACTAAAGTAGTTTTTTCTTTCTGCTAACTACACCCCATTTACAACCAAAGCATTCTCCTGAACATTTCTACAACAACCACCAGTTCCGCGAAACCTCCCGCCAAATTTCCACAGGGTGCTGAAAGATCAACTGGCACGATTCTGTTGTCACAAAATCTGATCTTTATCCTGCGAACAGGCTTTTCTTTTTACAAGAATATCAGGGTGAAAATTGCCTAATTTGTAAGAATATCTTAAGAATATTTCCAGGGTGAGTTTCATAAGAATAAAATTTTAGTAAAACAGAAACAGTATGGCAATTCGGGTATGCGGGCCAATTTGAGCCTCAGGGTATGGACAACCCTGTCCTGCAGAGTCCCCGGGTCCCCTTTGGGAAGGCGAACTACCCGGATAGCCACCCCTCCCTAGGTAACGGAGCCTTCCTCCTATCGGCCCGTCCTGCCTGAGTGAGGACGGTGCATCAGTGAGTGTAGGGGCTTTCTTGACGAGGCCACTAGCCACGGATGGCCACTCAACGCCTAGTGAGTTGGTGGGACACTACCAAAGGCTAAGGGAGTAAACCCTGACAGAAAATCCCCATCCATGGGTTAATCTCACTGCCTTGTGAGCAGATCATTAGACCAAAGGCTAGGCTCACTGATTATAACTGGAGGTTGGTGTAAGGAAAGGCATCCTACCGGAAAAACACATGCCGAAACCAAAAGCGAATAAGTCAAAATCAAAACAAAACCATACCGGATCGGTCGGGGCCCGGGACAACAACGACCACCAGTACTGTGGGTCACCAGCGTGGTACTGGAAACTATGCTACTAGTGGAAACAGACGCGCGAGAAGAAGAGGAGGAGGAAGAGTAAGGAATAAGCAAGCTAGGAAGAGAGAACAAATGGAGGAAGTGAGCATGAGAATAGGCACCATTAGTGTCGGCAGCATGAAAGGGAGATCAAGAGAAGTAGTGGACCTCATGCAAAGAAGAAACATCAACGTTTTGTGTGTCCAGGAGACTAAATGGAAAGGGGCAAAAGTCAAAGAAATAGGTGACGGGTATAAGCTGTATTACTACGCGACAGGCAACAAGAGAAATGGGATTGGCATCATCCTCGAACGAAGCCTAGTTGGAAGAGTGATCGAAGTAAAGCGAGTTAGCAATAGAATCATATGGATGAGACTGGAAGTAAGACGATTGCAGACTAACATTATCAGTGCATATGGACCACAAGTAGGGTGTGATGAAACTGAGAAAGAGGACTTCTGAAGCGACCTATATTCCACCATGACGAGAGTATCGAGAACGGAACGGGTGTTCATCGGCGCAGACCTGAATGGACATGTTGGCGAAGGCAACGCTGGAGATGAATATGTAATGGGTAGGTATGGATGGGGAACAAGGAATGAAGGAGGTGCAAGAGTAGTTGAGTTTGCAAGACAGCTCTAAGTCGAATGAAGAATGGAAAAGCAGTCGGCCAGGACGGTATCCCAGCTGAGGTGTGGAAATGCTTAGGAAGTAGTGCCCTTGTGCTCTTGATGTCATTGTTCAACGACATCTTGGCAACCGAGCACAGGCCTGAAGACTGGCGGAAGAGCACACTTATACCCATCTTTAAGAACAAGGGAGATGTACAAAGCTGTTCCAACTACAGGGGCATCAAGCTCATGAGTCACTCAATGAAGCTATGGGAGAGAGCGATCGATAGCAGAATCAGGAGGAAAGCAGAGATCAGTGAGGAACAGTTCGGCTCCATGCCGAAAAAGAGTACGACTGATGCCATCTTCTCTTTGCGTTTGATGGCAGAAAAACATCGGGAAGGGCAGAAAGAGCTCCATTGTGTGTTCATTGACCTAGAAAAGGCTTATGATCGGGTACCGCGAGAGGAAGTATGTTACACGTTGAGAAAAAGAGGCGTCACAGAAAAGTATGTGAAGTGTGTACAAGACATGTACAGTAGATGTTAGACAGTTGGTGAAGTGCGGGGCTGGACAGAGTGAACCATTCAAAGTGGAGGTTGGGTTACATCAAGGTTCAGCTTTGAGCTCTCTCTTGTTCGCAGTGGTCATGGACGTGCTCACCGATCCCATCAGGAGGCCAAGCCCTGGCAACATGATGTTTGCAGATGACATAGTACTGATCAACGGAGAGAAGGCAGAAGCTGAAGAAGAGCTGGAAAATTGGAGGGGAGCCTTGGAGAAAAGAGGGATAAAGGTCAGCCGGTCAAAAACAGAGTACCTGTGTATCAACAAAGATGAGAACCTACCACCGATCTCGATCACCGGTGAGGAGGTCCCGGAAGTGACTGAAATCAAATACCTGGGGTCAACTATACAATATGACGGAGGCAGTGACAAAGAGGTGAAGAAAAGAATCCAAGCTGGATGGGGCAGTTGGCAAAAGACAACGGCGGTAGTGTGCAACAAAAGAGTGCCAGAGAAAGAAAAGGGTAAGTTCTACAAGACAATAATAAGACCGGCAATAATGTACGGCATGGCAACTGTTCCTTTGACGGCAGTACTCGAGAAACGGATGAACGTAGCAGAAATGAGAATGCTTCGATGGGGTCTGGGTGTTACTCGAAGAGACAAGTTGCGCAACGAGGTAGTAAGAAACAGGCTTAGTGTTGGAGAACTTTCGCATAAGGTAAGGGAGTCCAGGTTGAGATGGTTCGGGCAAGTGGAGAGAAGAGAAGAGGGCTACGTCGAGAGGAGAGTGCTGAGGATGGATATACCCGGAAGGAGAAGAAGAGGGCGACCAAAGCAAAGATGGATGGAAAACATCAAAGTTGATATGATGGAGAAGGGGCTAAGACGCGAGAACGCCCAAGATCGTGCCATATGGAGGACGAAAATTCGCTGTGGCGACCCCTAAATCAGGAAGCAGCCGAAAGAAAAAGAAGAAGAAGAAGAAATAGTATGCCAATTAAAAAAAGACAAGTCTGAAATCTTCCTGAACATACTTCATGACATATATCGGGTGTCCAAAAAAAAACTACACATTTTTTAAAAACTTTAAAATATAGTAAAATAAGAATATTTTTTTAAATATATATTCCTCTATGTTTGATTGACTTTATGAAGCCAAAATGTCCGAGAGTTTTTTGTTTCTTCACTGGGGTAGCCATTACACTGATACTTTAACACTTCTCTTACACAACTTCACGAGAAAAGAATTTTCGCATAACAAACCATACACTTTCAACAACGTCATTAAGTAGAATGTCACGTTAGAATGTTGACGTTCGAATTGTGACGTTGTGATTATTCAATGAATTTTCAAGCTGTTTGGAAAAAATAAAAACTAAAATATAAGAATATATTAAGAATTTTTCACCCTTATATTTTGTCAAATCATAAGACTACTTCACCCTCAACGAAATTTTACTGTTCTTATAAAAAGAAAAGCGTGTATTTTGACAAAAAGGTATCCGTTTTAATGTTTGCGAAAAAAATGCCATACTTTTCCCAAAATATCCTCATTTTGTTGAACAGAAAATGAGAAATATATAGAAAAATAACCAGAAACCACAATTCGACCTGCACAAGCGATTAGACATTAAAAGAAAAGAGGGAAATATCTAATCGGTAAGTGACACACACACATATATATATGTATATATATATATATATATATATATATATATTCTTCAGAGCGCCTGTAAACAACAATTTCACACCGCAGTTTTCAACATCCCGTCTACATCGTCATTCACAATGTCATCTGGAATAATGAAATTTCTGTTTACCATTGTGTTTTTTTCTCGTTTGCCATCGAAAAATTGATTCCCCATGCATATGATGGAGCCAATGTGACAAGTAGTAGCACTGGAGGTTTGCAAATAAAAATTTGAGAGAAAATTTGACCTCTATGCCCTTTTTGTTCATTGTCTTGCTGACAACCTGAATCTTATCTGCAAAAAATACTCTTTTAATAAGATAGTTTTTACAAATTCATCTTTACTTTCAACAGTCACAAAAATGTCGCAGTTAAATCAAAAAAACAAAATAAAGGGGCTTTAAAACACGATAAACTTTCTACAGCCGAAATATAAGCACTCTTTTTTAAATGAAAGATTTAACTGCATATTCTTCTACAATAGTTAATGAAATTGATAAACACAACGTTTTAAATCTGAACCAAGTGGTTTGCCAAAATGGCTTATGGTTACAAAAATTCTGGTTTTCCTTGGGGTTTTTTATCACATATTTCTCCGCTTTAGTTTCATTGTTTCACTCAGGAAGTTGTATCATTGCACAAATTTGCAATGGAGCCAATGCAAACACTGAAGTTATTCAGGCAGTAGCAAATAAATGGTTTTGTAACTGGGTGCAGGACAGATATGGGACCTTTTCGTCCTGAAAAAAATAAATGTTGCTGCAGAAGAAGCACTTGCTTTGTTTTGTTTTCAAACTCTAAAATCAACTAAAATTTTCAAACTCTAACTATAGACCTTCCAGATTGTAAACCTTTTACTGTTCATCAACTGTCATTTGTTGAGCTTTTTTTTATTATTGTATTCCAAAATATACTCTCTAAACAGTACCTTACTCCTAAAGTCATTTTGCATAACTGTAAATTTAACTGTAAATTTATATCCCTCCTTACGTAGAGTGCTCTTCTCGCATCTGCACAGCTACTCAATTATCACATCTTGGTGCTCTTGATGAAGTTTAGAACGTGTGTGTAACTTGATAGGCCCAAATCCTGCTTATACTCGAGGCTTTCCTTTTTCATACCACCTGGTTTTGTTTCATTTTTCTTAACGTCTTCATCGCCATGCAGTTGTTATCTCTTGTTCTAATAATCCTTTTTATAAATGTAGTTTCTTTTTTTCTCCTCCTATCTGTTAGCTTAACTTTTTTTCTATCGATCGTCTTTCCTTGAGAGTTCTACACATTCAGTGGCTTTATGCCCTGTATGTTTCTTAAGAAGTAAAAAAACATGGAGATAAAAAGACTTGTTTTGATAAGAAATATATATAGTAGTAGTATAAAAATGTATACATAGTAGTATAATACATTCTCAAGCACTTTTTACTGAATGAACGAGCATTATATAAAATCTAAATAACATACCAACTGTCACCACCTTTCTCTGATAACCTCTTTAATAGATCAATTTCACACTTCATATCTGGTTAGTATTTTTAATATAATAACTATTTCTTACTGTTTTGTATGTGTTTCCTCAGTATGTTTTGTATGTTATGTAAGATCTAAGGATTGATTTGAGATTTTAAAACTTTGTCTGACTCTTTTATTTTTAATGTTATTGGGTAAGACGTCTGATGATCCTTCCAGCCCAGCTTACATCCCTACGATATTTAAGCACAAACTTTACGATAAGTCAAACAAAGTTCAAAAACGTCAACGTCATGAACTACTTTTATTACGAAGAAAATCAAAGGAAAATGAAAGTGTTGTAGAACCTAATGAACCTGAAGACCAGTCTGTGGAAACATTCCCTGAGGAACGGATTAATGAAGTAGAGGACAGCAGTAATCTCATAGACCTTGAAAAACAAGGTAAAATATTCTAAACATTCCTTAATTTATATACTTTCGAGTCTGGAATAGACGCTTATTTATTTTTGGAAATTTTTCCACACACACTGCTTATTTCAGACACATTACTTTGAGCAAAACTTTCACCCACCCCACTTATTCCCACCACCCCTTGTATTCCTAAGTTTATCAAGTTAGGGTTTCTTTTTTCAGTTGTGGCACGCTGTAGGAAATAGGTTTTTAAAGGATAATTTTATTAATAATG